>PVIY010022782.1:0-40271 GCA_004026745.1 Myrmecophaga tridactyla | reverse complement strand
TGTTGGCTTTGATTTTCTACAGTTTGAGAATGATATGCCTTGTTGTAGATTTTTGGGTTTTCATTCTGCTCTATTCTCTGAGCTTCCTGGGTTTGTGGTTTGGTGTTTGTCAATAATTTGGGGAGATTATCAACTAGCAGTACTTCATCTATTTCTTTTGTTACATTTTCCTTTCTCTTTCTGGAATTCTCACTATCCATATGTTACACCTTCTGTTACTGTCTCACAGTTCTTGGATATTAATTTTCTTTTTTTATTTGCTTTTCAATTTAGAAATTTTATTGAGATATCTTCATGCTCACTTATTATTTCCTTCATTGTGAGGAGTCTACTACTGAGCCCATCAAAGGCATTCTTCATTTTTGTTACAATGTTTTTAATTTTTTACATTTCCTTTTGGTTTTTTTTTTTTGGTGGAGTCTGAATTTCTCTACTTACGTTACACATCTGTTCTTGCATGTTGTCCAATTTTTCTATTAGAGACTGTTTTAGCTTGCTAAAACTTATGAAATGCAGTATAGCAAAAAATGGACTGGCTTTTAACACTAGTGACTTATTAGCTTGCAAGTTTATAGTTCTAAGGAACTGAGAATCTCCAAATCAAGGCATCAACAGAATGACACTTTCTGAAAAAAGGCTGCTGGTGATCTGGGACTCCTTTGTCTCATGGGAAGACACATGGTAGCATCTCCTGGTCCCTCTCTCCCAAGTTTTGTTGTTTTCAGCTTTAGGCTGCCTTATCTCTGGTTTTCTTTCTGTGTGTGTGTGTTTCTTTTAGCTTCTGTGTCTCTTAATTTCTCTCTTAGCTTCTTCTTCTTCTGTATCTCCTCTCTGTCTTTTATCCTTTTATAAAGCACTCCAGTGAGAAGATTAAGATCCATACTGAATGAGGTGGATCACATCTCAAGATCCTATTCACCAAAAGATCCCATGTACCTGGACAGATCTACACCACAGGTATGGATTAGCTTTTAGAACATGATCTTTTCTGGAGTACATACACCTTCAAGCCATCAGAGAGCCATTTTCTATTAATCATGCATATTAATTTGAGCCTGGTTCTGATGTTTGCCCTGTCTTTTTTTTTTTTTTTTTTTTTTTACCTTTTAGCACACCTTACAATTTCTTATTGAAAATTGTACAGAAAGCATGGGTTAAAGGAAACTGAAGAAAAAGTGCCTTTACTGTACAATTTTATGCTTATCCAGTTCAGAGTTAGACTTGTGTTTGATGTTTGCTTTAGGTGTAAGTTTCAGAGACTGAAATTTCGGTGTCCTTGTTTTTGCCTCCTCTATAGTCTTTGGGATTACTTATAGGTAATACTTTAAAGAAGATAGATGCCCTGTGGTTCTTCACAGCTGTAGTCCTGTTAATGTGCAGGAGCCTTATTTATGGGGTGGTAAAATATAGGAGAAGAGGACATGTTTAAATCCTATGACTAGGTCACAGACTTTTAGTAGGTTTGTGCTTCTAGGCAGTCACCAGCTCATGTGCTTCACATCTTTTTTTCTTTTCACCCCGTATGTGGAAAGAAGAGGAAGGTGAGAGGGCTGGCATTGGGGATTTCCCACCCTCACTGCTAGATTCCAGTAAATTAGTTCCCATTAGGGAAAGGTATTTGATAAAGAAAACAGAACATACTGGGGATGTTTACAAATGGCTACTTTTATTCTTCCCCTGCCAGAATCATGAGGAGATTTTTATTAAATCATCATGGTGGAAATCTGGTGGGGTTGCTGGAGCCAAAACTCATGAAGATGTGGGATCCTCTCTAAGGTTTGCCTCCACAGGATATTCTCTCTCAAAAAACTCAAGCTTTGTCTCCAGCAATTAATCAATTTAACCTTTAAGTCTTCTTACTTTATTATTCCAGCTGCAGTTTCTGCTCCAAGTAAGCTGTGATTGATTCTCTGTATCAGTCTATCTCCACTTTCAAGGTGGTGAGTTGTCCTGTAGCCTTAATTCTGTGATTAATCCAAGAAGAATCATTGATTTTCAGTTTTTCAGCTTTTTTCCTAGTGATAAGAACAGGAGTAACAACTTCCAAATTCTTTTTATGCCAAATCAGATACCATGAGTCTCTTCATTGGTTTTAAAACAGGCATGCTACATGGAAACCTTTAAAATTACCTAAACACACTCAAGGGTTTTATACCATCTGGGTGTCATAAAGAAATCTTGACATCAGTTAAGGATATGTGTGTTGTTACTAACAATTTTCATGCGTTTGAGTTCTATATGTCCTGTAATAATGGAAGCTGTTGTAAACTATTGAGGACTGAAGAATGAGTCCTTCCAATAACCTAAATCATGCTTGATATTCAAGCTGTGCCATAAGCTAGGGATATTGATACTATGTGATCTATCTGACAAATACATTTTTTTCATTTCTATTTCAGCAGTAATTCAAAGTCAATATGCATTTATACAGTATGGACTCTAATGCACAGTTACTATATTCTTACAGGACATTAAAAACCTACTGTATATTAACATATTCTAGTGAGGAGACTTAGATTATATTCAATTGGAAGAAGCTGTTATTAATTGTTGTGGTTATATAATGCTGCTATCTCAATCTGAATATCAAACTAAGACTGAGTTACAAATCATAGTAAATAATATGGTCACCAAGTAGTAGTTGATTGCACTGGTTAAAATACAGGGTCAAGCACAAACTGTAATTTTTTAGGAACTGCTTGGCCTGGAGCTACTACAGACATTCCTAAAACAACACCAAATAAGTTAGTGTTCCTCTAGCACCAAAATAAAAATAAGAGGTAAAAAATTGATTGAGTTGTTGGATTTATGGAGAAATCTAATATCATCTCTGGAAATTATTTTATTCTCTATTCACAAACCTGTCAGGGAATTTAAAGACACACATTTAAATGGGGCTCTGAATAACAGCAAGCATCTTGGAGCTTCAAAGACCATTACCCTGTCAATGCCTTTGAGACCATAATTCTCAGTTATTATAGGTGTCAGCAACATAAAACCACACTTGCAGGAACTTTTATCCAAATATGAATCACATCATGGATTATGTAAGAAGAGAATTCCAATAGAAAGAGCAATACACCTATGTTTTCCTTATCAAATGGAAATGGCATTTTCCAGAATATGAAACGGGATCAACAAAAGTATCTATAGTTCACATGAAAAGGGATGTGCCATGTCTTCCGTCTTTCATTAATTCTGCCTGAGGAGCTACTTACCCCTTCCATATGTTGAGCTACCAGGGGAAGCCAAAAAAGTAACATTGTTTACAGATGGCAGTTCAAGGCTACAAAGCTGGCACTCATTCTTGAAGACAACTACATTATACATTTACAATTGCATGTTGAATAAGGAAAAAATAAATCTTCTTAATGGGTAGAATTAATAGTGTAGTTCAATCATCAAGGGAGTTAGATAATGATATGTGATATACATTTTTAAAAATTTTCAAATTAAAAAAAATAGCCTCAAATATACTAGCAATCTGGTCTAAAATGGGTCTTAGATGACAGGAAGATAAAAGGAACCCCTAAATGGAGTGGTAAGATATGCAACACTCAATGCACCTTAAAGGGGATAATCAAAGTATGGCATTCTATGCGTATCATAAAATTTTGCTTCTAAATTCAGAAAATAGCCTTACTCGATAAATAGGAGACTTTATATACTCTTTGGAAGTAGCTTGTTGGAAACATGAGGTGGCTGGGTGAGGTATTCAAGCAACGCAACATTTGTGTGCAAAAATAGATATTCTGGGGCAGGCCACAGTGGCTCAGGAAATTCTTGCCATCATGGCAGAGACCCAGGTTCAATTCCCGACGCCTACCCATGCAAAAAAAAAAAAAAAAAAAAAAAAAGTATTCCACCATTTCCTTCAGAAGCTGGAAATGTACATAGCAGTTTTTCCTCTTGTTATGAAAAATTAGATACTTAAAGCAGTTATGAGCTGCTTATTGAAAGGATCCAGAAAGAACCATACTTTTGAAGTGGATTACATTGGAAAATCACCCCTGGTTCTATGTGGATAATAATAAGTCTTGACCAAAAGAGACACTTATTCTAGATTAGAATTTGCTTATCTGGCTAATGGAGCAAGTGCCTCTTAAACAATTACAGGACTAGAGCAAACATTTTATTTTAGTTTTGATATTGATCATCAAATTATGGAGCCCATCTTACTCCAAATAAAATGAAACAATGAATCATGAACATCATTTAAAATGGCCTTTTCATGTATATTTCCAGCCAAAAAAGAAGTACACTGATTGAAAGATGAAATATACAATTGAATTAGCCATGTGACTGAAGGAGAGATTCAGTCATGGATGGTTGGCAAGCCATCAGCAGGACACTGCAGACTTTGGGGAAAGCATGATCCTCCCACCGCCTTCATTTGAACTTTCTAGTCTCCAAAACCAGGAGACAATCAATTCCTGCAGTCTAAACCAACCAGTCTCTGTTATTTGTAAAAGCAGTCCTGGAAAGCTAAGGCAATATGGAGAAGGTGGCGGTGATGGTACAGGCATTCATATAAACATTCCATTTCTAAAAATTTTGCTTTTCTTTGTCTGATATTGTGTCAAGGAGACTATATTGCATTTATAAGTTCTGAAGGAAAGATCAATTGCTACACATGACACCATAACAACATCACTATCCATATTCTTGAAGGATGGTATGGATCTTTCCTTCTTTTCACCTATTTAAAGTGCAAATAATTATTTCTGTCTGTTTCCTACCCATCTGATAAGGCCTACATGTTTGTGCTTATCCAGCCTTACTCCGTTTGATAAAGGGATAGATGAAGGAGGAAATGTTGGCTAGATTTATTTTGCTGCTGGCATAATTGTTCAATCCTCTTGATGAATTTAACAGTCCTACTCCAAAGAGGATAATCTGGGTAAAAGTTAATGAAAATGTGAAAGAAATGGAAACCAATTGCTGAGAGAATGAGAAACAATAAATAGATAATGCAAAAAGGAAATGCTGACATTACCTTAGAACCTCAAAGGGGTTGATAGGAAAAAAAATATTACCTCTTTGATATATTTACAGATACTGATCCATAAGGGTGAAACTATTTGCCTGATGAAAACTCCCTGTTAGTTTGAGGCTGACATTCAAAATATCATGTCCCCTAATGCCTACCTTGACCATGTTTCTGCGCATGTAGGGCAACAACCAAGGTGAAGAACATCTGGCAACCTAAAACCAACATTAGCTTAGGGGTCACTTGTGATTACCCCTAACTGTGAATCTACTGTGATAGGTAGAATTATATACTTCAGAAAAATGTTTAAATCTTAATCCATTCCTCTGCGTGTGAACCCACTGTAAATAGGACTCTTTGAAGATGTTACTTTTAGTTACAGGTTGGCTAACTGAAATCAGAATGGGCTTAATTCTATTACTGAAGGCCTTCTGGAGAAGAACCATAGGGAGAAAGCCACAAGGGCAGAACAGAAGCTGGAAGTCAGCGGAACCTGAAAGAAAAAGGAGAGACCATCACCACGTGCATCGCCATGTGACTGAAAAGCCAAGGATCATTGACAGCCAGCCCCAGGATGCCACAGTCTTTGGGCAGAAAACACCACCTTGCTGACACCTAGATTTTGGGGCTTCTCCTGACCTCAAAACATTGAGTCAATCAATTCCCATTCTTTAAGGGAATGGACATTTGTTTTAGCAGCTGACCCAGACTGAGTGTGTGTTTGTGTGTGAATGTGTGTGTTTGCGCATTAAATTGACCAGAGGATGGGTGAGATTTAGCTAACCATTAACTGTTACATTTTGCCAATCTATTCATCCCCTTCATAAGTTAAAATATTGTTGGTGAAAGAATTGTCAAGCTTTTGCATACTTATGAACAAGCTTGTGCTGGAATTTTGGTACACTGATTTTTAAAAGCAATATACACACCCTATTAGATTATAAAAATGATTAGTGGTTTGGTCTTATTGTTCAGCAAATATTGTAAATGATACAGAAATAAGAATGATGACAGATGATTTGTAATAAGAAAGCTTGACCAAGACTTAGGAGGGTGGATTTTGTAAGGAGGGGTTTAGTTTGCATCTGGTCAGTGGTAACTCTAATAATTTTTAAGGATATTTGGGATTCTGGTACAGACTTCTGGAAAAGATAAGGATGAAATGTACTAGTTGGTGACTTGTGATGTGCTGTTTAAATCCTGAAAGTCCCCTTGAGTCACCCTATATTCGCTTGTCTACATTATTCACTGAAAATGTATAGACGATGGCTTGTATCTTGTTTTACACATTATACAGCCTGTTTTTAGCTATGAGACCATAAGGGTGTAAAAGACTCCTTAGATTATTTGTGCCTTCATTCCTTGAAATTAAGTTATCCTTGTAGATATGTAGGTGTTTCACAATCCAAAGATGAAATGCACTTTGATGATTGGGAAAGGAGCCTGGGAGCTGTGACTGAAAGCTTTTGGACCCTTCTATGTTTGCCAGTCTTTCTTTTGCTAGACCATAACCTTTATCTTTGTTTAAGTCTTATGTGAGTATACACTCAGAGGTCTCATGAGTTCTATAAATTATACAACCCTGTGGAACTGCTGCAATATTTAATTCAATATTCCAGGCCTCTCTTGAAGAATTAGAGCATCAATCAACATATAACCTTCATGATCTCATAGCAACAATCCCTTGAAACTGAGAAATTAGGTCCTTTATAGGGTGGTATTTTCGTAGTTCACTGTTCCTCATTTGCATTGTCTCACTGCTCAAATGCAGGGGCATTATTTATATCACATGTATGTGCTCCAAGAAGTGCATTCCATAGACTTTGCAATGTCAGTGGAGGCCTTTTGGATTGGTGTACTTGATGAATGGCGTGGGTCCTTACTAATTTTTATTGTCTCCTGACCCAGGTTGAGTATAACTGGCCATTTATACCAAGCAGACGTCCTTGGGTCATTCTACCTGTCAGGACCTTTCATTTATTTCAACTTTTAACCCCTGACTTCAAGTCTACATTACATTTGTTTCCATTTACATATAGTGCATGGAGTTGTTGCATATATGTCTCTCAACTAAAAAAGCCTTCTATTTGAAGACAGCACCATATCTTACTCAGTTTTTGTTGTCCAGGTACTAGTCGGAAAGTCTTGCACAAAATACGTGCTCAAAGAAACATTTGTTGAATTGATTCAAAATATTCAGCAGAGAAGATTAAGATTTTAGGTTAATTTGTTAATTGAAATTTTTCTGGGTTCTGAATTGAATGATTTCATGAATGAAAGATAGCATTTATGTTGGGGTTTTAAAATTACCTGTTTTGAAAGCAGATCTTCACATGAACAGTGATGGAGAATAACTTGTTAGGTATATAGATTTAGTGTTTGAATGGAGCAAAGAAAGAAGTTAGAGAAAGAGGGCTCAAGTTCTGCCCTCCTCTCAGCATCCTTCATCCCTTCAATGTCTCTCAGTGAAATGTATCACTGCAAATAGTAGCTATAAATGTTAAAGGAGCACATTTTCATGATATATGAAATACATAGCAACATTTGAGGAATTAAATGTATGTGATTAAACTGTCCATCTGACCACCAATATTTGATGAGCTACCATCCTTCCCAAAGCTCATCTTTAGATAGTGCTGTGATGCAGAAAAGCAAGAAGGATGTTTTCTACCATGACACAGATTTCAGTTCCCTCAGGGAAATGGGTCATACATGTATTACAGGCAGCAGACAACACGTGATAAAAGCCAGTTAAGGAAACTGATCAACTACTTATGACTTGTAAGTAAAACCAAAAATAAGAAAGTAGGAGAAAAAGAAGCTATCTGATACAGTCTACATAAAACCACTTATAAGAGTGAAGAGATAAAATATCCAAATACCAAAATTGGGAAGAATGGATTCCATTTCACTCAGATTTAACAAGATCTGGCAATTTCTTCACCTAAGCAAAGAAATAAGATGTCAATCCTAAGAGGGACTGGTCAGTAATGGAAATTGAAGAAGCCCTCTTAGTTTTCCCCAATGGCATATTTCAACAAATTGAAACTATTACTATACTTTTTAAGATTAAGCAACAGAGTAAATAAATTTAAGGTATTGAGATTCCGTTTTCCAGTTGTTCTAGAAGTAAGGTAAAATGCAGAAAGGGGAAGGATAGAGTATACACATATAGATATTAAAAGAGATATACATATACATAAATGCATACATTTCTTTTACAATAGTGCTTGCTGAGTGGGCCTAGAAAGAATGACATCCTGGTACAAATTAGTATACCTAAGTCTCAGGTGTTTCTAAATGCATTCTGCCCCAAAAATCTTGGTTTCTAAATGTATTCTCCCAAAAAAGAAATGAAGGCTTCTTGGAGTTATCACTGATACCAGGGCTTGAGATAGGAAAGTACAAGATGATATTGTGCAGAAAGTAAAAACATACTTCAGAATCATTGGGACATGTCAAAAGGAAACAGGACCTAGCTTGAAGACAATGACATTAAAAAACCTGGAGGAAATTGAGCATTAAATTACAATGTAATAGTAGTGTAATTCATTGAATAAAATAAGAAACTTTGGGTGCAAAAGAATTTAAATGAATTAATGGATTTAAAAAGTGAGGTAAGTGAGAAAGTTCTTACTTAAAGAAAAAATGGCCATGGGTAAAGGAAGAAGGAATGACAGAAAAATCATCATTTGACAATCTGATAGTAAGAACTGATTAAGGTAAGAAATATCAATGGCTGCTAAAACTGGTGGATGAATGTTTAATGTTAATGTATTTATGTAGTGGCAAAGTATCTTCCCGAATAATGCTCTTTACAAACAAATGAAAAAGAGAAATTTAACAGGGGAGATGCACATAGCAGATACCATTTTAACAAAATAATCAAAGTTAATATCTCCAGTAATAACAGAAATTGGTATCAAGTGCCTGCTGATATAAGGCACAGGGGAGAACAAAACTTCTTCTTCTTAACCAAAAAAGAAAAACAAGCATAACCTGAAATCAATCATGAGAAAATGTCTGACATACCCAACTTGAGGGGCAGTCTAAAAAGTAAATGTCCTCCAAACATGCTTAAATCATGAAAAATAGTTTCAGGAATTATTGTAGCATAATATAACTGGAATTAAAGAAACATGAAAAATCATTTTCTGGCCATATGCATGCACATGAACACACACAAAGAGAATTTCCATTTTTAAGAAATACACTTAGGGTTAAAAAGAAGAATGCCTACATTTTCTACATAAAGAGTATCAAATACCAGGGCGGCTGCCGTGGCTCAGCAGGCAGAGCTCTGACCTGCCGTGCTGGAGGTCGGGAGTTCGATCCCTGGTGCCTCCTGCCCATATGCAAAATTAAAAAAAAAAAAAAAGAGTATCAAATACCATATAAATAGTCTGTGGTAGAGCAGAATTTCTTTCTCAGGCTATCTATATCTGAATTGTATGTGTGCTCTTTTTCCCATAAGGTTGCCATCCAGTACAATAGACCCTTCCTTCCAGATATCATCAAAGGTAAGATTCTAAAAGAATTCATATCTGGTTCAGAACTTGTTAGAAGCTGAGGTGATGGCAAAATATGGTCCTCAGTGAATCTAGAAAAGAAAGGATAGTGAAAGCTAGAATAAAGATATCTCTTCCTAATAATGGTTTCCTCAAGGAAGTTCCTTGTTGGCTTTGATAATAAGGCCATTTTTCTGCTAACTGTACAAAGATTTACATTTTCCATGCTTCTTATTGGATACATTTGCAAGTCAACAGATATTTCACAGCAGATTTTACATCCTTATTCCTCAAGCTATAGATGATAGGATTCAGCATGGGGGTCATGGCCCCATAAAACAGGAACATGAGCTTGTCTGAAGTTTGAAATTTGTTTTCCCCAGGCTGGTCTTGAGACATGGGTTTTGCATACATAAAGAAAATGGTACCATAAAATATGATCACCACAGTCAGGTGTGAAGAGCAGGTGGAAAAGGCCTTGTGTCTCCCCGTGGCTGATTTCATTCTCAAGATGGTGTAGAGGATGAACATATAGGAGAAGAAGATGACCAGCAGTGGAAGAACCAGGAAGACCACATTGGACAACAGCATGGTGGTAACATTGAGGGATATGTCAGCACAAGCTAACTTGAGGACAGCCAAGATTTCACATCCAAAATGATTGATAACATTATTCCCACAAAATGGTAGCTGCATGGCAAGAACTGTTTGTACAAATGAGTTGATTCCACCAGAGAACCATGACGTGGAAGCCATCAGCACATACACCACCTTGTTCATGATGATGGGGTACCTCAGAGGGTTACAGATGGCCACATAGCGGTCAAAAGCCATCATGCCCAGGAGCAAACACTCTGTTGACCCCATGGCAAACACAAGGAACATCTGCGCTGCACATCTAGAGAAGGAAATGGTTCTTTTCTGTGATACGATGGGCCCCAAAGTTGAAGGAATAGAAGCAGTTGTATAGCAGATATCCAGAAATGAGAGGTTTCCTAGGAAGAAGTACATGGGGGTGTGAAGATGAGAATCAAAGATGCTTGCTATGATGAGAACACCATTGCCCAGTAGAATCACTAGATACATCACTAGAAGCAGAGCAAAGAAAATGATCTCAAGATTTGGATGCCCTGAAAGGCCCAGAAGAAGAAATTCTGACACAAATGTCTGGTTGTTCTGATCCATGTCATTTGCTTTCTGTATGTCAGAGGAAGACGAACCTAAAATGTATTTGGTGTCAAGGAACAAATGTTTCAAATTACCTGATAAATCATTATTTTAGGATTGAGTAAAAGGAGTGTTTGCCTAAAGTTCTGATCCACAACAATGTGTTTGGATAATACAATGACACTGGGAATGTTGGATGTATCTATGCCCCGTTGCTAATATCTGATGATCTATCTATAATCAGATTTAGATCCAGAAGTAATGTCCTACCTCGGAAGACATATTCTTGAGTTGACATTTCTAAAACCTATGCTTCATTACAGACTTCAAACTAGACTTCTTCATTTGATCTGGTCCAGGTTTCAGATGGTTGCAACAGTAAAATTCACCTCAACAAGGAATGGCATTTTTATTCACTGATTAACCTATATGATCAAAATGTCAAGGCAACTGCAATTTTTGTGCTTATATTTTTTATGACTGACTGCAAAACATTTTCCATGAGTATTTTATAAACATTTAATCATAATAAATTGAATCACCTTCACACAATTTAACATCAAATCAAGGCAAAGGAAGTTGTTGATCTCTTGCTGAAGTCCTTTCTTAATATCTTGTTTAAGTTTAAGACCACTTGATGGACAAGTTCTGCATAGATATGATGAAGAATCTTTGGAGAACATTATGTAGTGTCTTTGCTTGTTTCATTTTGTAACTTCAGCAAATATGTTGATAATTTACTTCTTTAAGCCAACCTGAGGAAAGAATAATAATGTATAAATATATTAGGTGTGTGTATGCACATGGGATTGTGTGCCTGTGTGATGGCATGCATGTGCCTTCCTGTGCACCACCATGTACTCTACAAATGACGATTCTTTATATTATACTAATTTTTTTTTCATCTTAAAGAATGTCACCAATCTAGTAAACAATAAAATGGAACTTCAAGCTCAAATCTTTGACACTAGGTCTATTTCATTGCTTCACTAATTTAAATATGTACATCAATCTCCTGATGATCTTACTGAACTGCAGTTCTTAGAGCCTTCCTGAGTCCAGCCATATTCCAAGTACATCAAGAAAATGAAACCTATAATCTAAGGTACCCTATCATTGCTTGCTCACAATCACAAATGGATATAAGATAACTATATTATTTATGAAAAAGTAATATAAATATAATTATATTGTATAATTTAATGGAAAATTTTGTTTTCCTAGAAAGAAGAAGCTTATGTATAATAAATAACTCAAGGCATAATTCAGGAAGGGTTTCAGACTCAGGCCAGACCTGGAAATATGGAAATGATTAGACAGATGTGGAAGAGAAGAGAGGAGAAATGTAACTTAGAAGGGAGAACAGGATGAGCAAAGTTTAGGAGTAATCAAATGACAGGGCCTCCTTTTTGGATAAAGGAGTTTCTGTAGAAGAGTGGTGACAAGCACATCTGACAAGGAAAGTGTGATTGGAGTACACGAAGGCTCAAAACCTGGCAGAAAATGGACACCTCTTTGGTGAGGAAGGGTCCCATTAAACCACGCAAGGCTGAGGGATCGGAACCTGTGACATTAACTTTCAGCCAACTTAATGAGATATGAATCCATGACACGAGGATTAAGACCTTTACAGTTTTGTGTTTGTCATTAACTACTGACTGGATAAGAAAATTGATCTTTCCATATTCACCATTAGATTTGAAGTTGACCAAAATCACCATTAGATTTAAAGCTGTAAGTTATTGAGAATGTCTGACCCGCTCCTTTCACCCATTCTACCACTTAGTTTGTTGTGTGATAGTAGATGGGAAACACTTTAGAACAGAAAAGATCTTGGAATCAGCAACCAAGCTCAAAGGGATTCTCAAAATAGAATCAACTGAGTTAAAGAATAGACAGCAGAAATATTTGAACTTTGAGGAAAATGGCAAAAGAGGGAATGTCCATCTCGCTTTCTGAGAAGCCATAAATTCCTAGATAAAGTACCCTCCCTCCTTGTAGGTGCATCTTAAATCTGGTTTGCACATCCCTAACCCCATAACTACCTGAACTAGTCTACATATAGTAATGCATATCAGTAACTTAAAAAAAAAACACATGCTTACGATCTTGCAAATGGCTTAGTACCTTCCTTGTTCTTGCCCATATAACCCCCTATAACTCCCTGGGTGGCATGGATCACTACTTGGAAAATACTGCAGCCACCCAGAATCAGTTCCCTAATAAATGCTTACTATTTTGTTATAAGGTGTGCCTGCTTCATTTTTTGGTCTTAAATGTCCATCGAACTTTAATGGAATTTATTCTGTAGGTTCAAAACCAGACACAGTTTCAGAGAAGAAAAAAATTGAGCATAAAAGAGGTTATTTTACTAATTAATTCATATAAATATCAGGACTATCTCAAAATATCTGCATTCATTTCATTTAGAATATTTTATTGCAGGCTCTGAGGTGTCCATGTCCTTTAAATTGGTTTAGTTGGCTCAGGACTCAAGGCTAATGACAGGCAATGGCAAGATCAAAAGCTCATGCTCTTTCCACTACTACCTTGACTAACAGTGCCATTAAAATATGTATAGAAATCATAGATCAACAAGAGGGAATGGGCAAAAACAAACATAGATAAGATAAGGTCCATGAACGACCTTGACTGTTCTTATTCAACAGTGCCCTAACGAAAGTGACAAAGATCTGACATTTACTTTACACCACTTCTTAAGATTAATCAAAGTTTTCCCCATGTAGTGCCCAGAAATTAATCAGTGGATGCTTTGGAAAGGGGATAGGAGCTCTGTGATCTGCCCAATCATGAATGTAAATGGAAGAAAGATGAATTTACGGGACAACACAGCAAGATTCCAGATCTGGCTTCTGGTGCAGGTCTGTAGAGGACTCCTCTTCCAGACAACTATAATGACAGCACGTCTTAGGCCACCTCAGATCTTCACCCCCACCCCTCACCCAACCTGCTCCAAGCTTTCCCCTCCCCAGGTAGAAATATCTTCTGCAGTACAATCCAACATGAGCACTGGTCTGTCTTGCTACCTTGTTTTTTTTTTTTTTCTGCTGCCAGCCCCTGAAACTTATCTTGTATTTTGTGGGATAACCAAAGGTATAGGAGAAGGAGCATTTCGGTTTTGTTTATCCCTCTTCAACTAGTGCCTAATACAGTAGCTGCAAATAATAGGTTAATTAGAACTGAATAGATATGTATTTAATTTCTACAATCTCAAGCAATTTCCCTGTGCAGAATTAGTGGATACATGATCAGAACAATTTAATATGTGCGAATTGTTCTTTTGCCACAAACTTTAGGTATTTTGTTTCCTATTTTTCTTTTAATATCTTTCACTCAATACAAAAAAGCTGCTTGCTAATATATATACTCATCAGTTTAGGCAACAGAGCAAACACCTCTTTTCCATTTGAACAGATGTCACATGGATTTAGAATAGTGGAAAAGAGCTTGGCATTTAGTACAAAAATTTTTCTTTTGCATTTCCTTGTTTTTAACTTATAGGTTTATTTTTCTAATTTGTAAAATAGTGGTAAATCTACATGTCTTACATTTCTTACAGGGATGCTGTGATGACAAAATAAGATAATACAGAATTGCTAGATTATTTCACAGGCATTATAAAAATAATAGTAATAATGAACTGTTGCTGTATTATTGCTATATTAATGAACTGGGAGCTGTGCTGCTTTAGGTTATTCCTATTGGAATATAATATTTATTACCTCCTTTAATTACAATTGAAGAGATACTGTTTCATGATATTTAGGACTTACCTCTACTGATCCATTATTTCCACCTCTTGGAAGAGCAGCTTATTTTTCCTTAATATTTATGTCATTCTGAATTAAGAAAAGCTTAAAAAAAAATGCCAAGTTCCACCCAGGTACAGGAGTAAACATTTGTAATGCAGCAGTGATTGTAATTGTTCCCCAGCCCTCAAAGCAATTTAAAGTTGGAGTGAGAGATGTATGGAATGGAAACTTCTTGGTATGTCAGAAACAGTGTCCCACATATCCAATTAAGAGTGAGGTTGGGATTAAATCATGCTGAAGAAGAATTCTAGAAAATGAAATGAAATTTGCTCATTAACTTTTGCAATTAGGGCAAATTTTTACAAGGAAATGTGAGTGCTTTCAAATCCAAAATATATTTACTAAAGTAAAGTTAATTAAATGTTAGTGCTTATTAAATCAAATGATAGATTTAAAAAAAGTCAAATGTTAGAATTGAGAAACTATCTAGATATTATAAATGAAATAAAACACAGCACTGCTGTGAATGAAATGATTATTACTTAACTTTTTCACTGGCTTTGTCTTCAGTCTCTTGAGCAGACCGGTTCATGGAGGATGCCAATTTATACCTTTTATAGAGTGAAAAGAAATACAAAGAAGCCATGAAACAAATAAGTCTCTAAGACAAAAGTCAATCTACAAAAAAAATTAAAGATAAAATAATAATAATAATAATAATAATAAATGAAAGGGGGGGCCACAGTGGCTCAGCAGGCACAGTTCTCGCCTGCCATGCCAGAGGCCCGGATTCAATTCCCGATGCCTGCCCATGCAAAAAAAAGTCAATCTGCAACTGTCAGGCACAGAAGGAAAAAAAAAAACCCAGAAGTGTCCTGAGGTATAATTCACATTATTGAATTAAAATGTTTTAGAAGAGCCTATTTATATATGCTCTGCTTTATATATCAACACTGAGGTTCTGACTGTAATATTCTTATAGATTTCATGTTTCTCTGTAAAGTATTTGGATTCTGAGAAATAATAGTTTGCTTAAGAAACTAGGAGCTGGCCCCTGCCTTCGCATTCCCAGCTCAGTCTCATCGCCTCCCTCCGATCCCTTTCTTGCATGGAAGGTGAGCATTGTACCACTGAACCACTTGTGTGCCAATTAAATGTCCATGACATTTTATTGATTTATTTTTTGCCAAGTTCATATGAACCCTAAGAGATCATTTTAATGAAAAGTGTACTTTTACCTTCATTTCTTATGCTTTTTTTCTTTAGGAATGACAACTGACAGCAATAGAGTTCAAAAAATATGTTCAAATACATAAGTACATATAAGCAACATTTCTGAGTATCTAATATTGAAAGAGAATGGTGTTGTTTAAAATTACTGCCTTCAAGAGATTGGTATTAGCACATTTGCAGAGTAATGCATGTAAGACAGTTTGGAGAGTGGCTATTAGTAATCCTGCCTGGATTCCATTGCCGTTTTCCACTGAATTTAATTATAAAATCTAAGAGCTGTCCGAAAGGATTTCTTATGTGCTAGGCTTGCCCTTCTGCACTTCCCTTGGTAATCAGAACAAATCACCCAGTCTCTACAATAACTCCCTTCTTTGCCTATTGATTCAAAGGCATAAACAGTCCCAATGTCTGGGTGGTAATCTTAACTGCCATTTCAGTAAAATCATTGTTTCATCTCCCAGTGGAAACACACCTACCTTCGGAAATGTCAGAGCATAAGGTCATAGGAAAAGGAACAAATATTTTCCTACTATTGTTCATATGAAACTTAACCCCACAAAGGATAGGTCAAGTCTACTTAAAATTTAGGCCTAAGAGTCAGTCACCCCCAAAGAGCCTCTTTTGTTGCTCAGATGTGGCCTCTCTCTCCAGCCAACATGACGAGCAGTCTCACCACCCTCCCCCTCTCTGCGTGGGACATGACTCCCAGGGGTGTGGACCTTCCTGGCAACATGGGACAGAGATCCTGGAATGAACTAAGACTCAGCATCAAGGGACTCAGAAAAACCCTAGAATGAGCTGAGAATTAACATCAAGGGATTGAGAGAACCCTCTCGACCAAAGGGGGAAGAGTGAAATGAGACTAAGTGTCAATGGCTGAGAGATTCCAAACAGAGTCGAGAGGTTATCCTGGAGGTATTCTTATGCATTAAGTAGATATCACCTTGTTGTTCAAGATGTAGTGGAGAGGCTGGAGGGAACTGCCTGAAAATGTAGAGCTGTGTTCCCGTAGCCATGTTTCTCGATGATGATTGAGCAATGATATAGCTTTCACAATGAGACTCTGTGAATGTGAAAACCTTGTGTCTGATGCTCCTTTTATCTACTATATCAACAGAAGAGTAGAACATATGGAATAAAAATAAATAATAGGGGGAACAAATGTTAAAATAAATTTAGTTTGAAATGCTAGTGGTAAATAAAAGCGAGGGGTAAGAAGTATGGTATGTATAATCTTTTTTTTTCTCTGTTATCGTTTTATTTCTCTTTCTGTTGTCTTTTTATTTCTTTTTCTAAATCGATGCAAATATTCTAAGAAATGATGAATATGCAACTATGTGATGATATTAAGATTACTGATTGTATATGTAGAATGGAATGATATCTTAATGTTTTGTTTGTTGTTAATTTTTTTTAATTAAAAAAAATTTTTTTAAAAAGAAAAAAAATTTTCCTACTGGATCCCACTAGGGGTTTTAGTGAGTTGTGGCACTCCCATTTTCACCTCTTGATTCCTGGACCCATGAATCCTGGCTATAAGAAAGACGGTATTCTAGATTGAACATTGATTTGGAACATATAGAGCCTCCTGTGCAATATTGCCCCAATTATGCCAGATATTGCCATCAGTTGATGCTAATAATACAATCCTTAAATCCTTAAAGGTCATTCTACAATTCTGTCAATCCAGCTGTTTCAGGATGTTTCAGGATGAAGAACTGGTGACTCCCACAGGCATGGATTCATTGTCACAATTCATCAACTGAAGCAAAGCTGTGAGGAATACCATCATGGTGAATAAGACATTCTGTGAACTCCTGGATGGTAGTTTTGGCAGAAGAACTATGAGCAGGAAAGGTAAATCTGTATCTAGAATCCTGTGTATTCTAGGAGCTACACATGCCCCTTCCACTATAGAAATGGTCTATTGGAATCTATCTGCCATCAGGTGGCAAGCAGACAACCTTGAGGAATGGGGCAATATAAGGAATGAGGTTGGTCTCTGCTGCTGTCAGATTTGGCCCTTAGTTATAACCACGTGGGTCATAGTGACTAGAAGTCCATGTTTCCTAGCCAAGCATAACCTCCATCCTTACCACTTTGTTCAAGTGCCCATTGGTCAAGGACATCAGTGGCTGGGGAAAAAAGCTGACTCATATTCACAGAACAGGACATCTTTAATAACTTCTGGATTATTAAAATTCTCCTCTACTGAGATCACCCTCTTATAAAGCATTCACATGGCACAAACATATCTTCATGATTTTCACCCATTAAGAAAGTTCTACCACATAATTCTCCCCCAGACTACTTGACACCAATTTTTCAATCATTTTCCTTCCGAGTCTCCAACCGTACAGCCAAATCCTTGGCAACAGTCCATGGATCAGTATGTAAATGCATTTCTGTTCAAGCAAAATGAACCAACTGGTGCACTGCTAGAGTTCTGCCCACTGGGAGGATGTCCCTTTACCAGTGTTGTCAAGAATGTTCCAGAAGGAGTTGTAGTACTACAGCTCTCCAGTATTGGCATATTGCACAGAACTGTCTGTGTCTTCAGGGATGATGAAACTGCTCTAACAAATTTATTCCTCACAGTTGTAGTGAAAGGTGTGCCTTTGTACATTTCTCTGGTAGGTGAGATGGTCTTACATGATGTCACTCTAACATTCTAATTACTCAGAGACTTTGGCTATCAGTATGTTTCGTTTCAGTTTGTTAATGCTGCTGGAAATGCAATATACTTGAAATGGGTTGGTTTTTATAAAGGGAATTTATTAAGTTACAAGTTAACTGTTCTAAAGTCATGAAAATGTCCAAACTAGGATATGTAGGGAAAGATACCTTGACTCAAGAAAGGCCAATCTGGGGATGCACATGGCAGGTGTCTGCTCATCCTTTGGCTTCTGGTTTCAAACAGATTCCCTTGTGGTGTTTTTTTTTTTTCTCCTTGCATCTCCAAATGTCTCTGTCTGTGTCAGCTCTTAACTTTTCTGCAAAATGAGTCCCTCTCAAAGAACTCCAGTAAGTGACCCACCTTGAATGGGTGGAGACACATCTCCATGGAAACCACCTAATCAAAATGTCCCATCCACAACTGGATGGGTAACATCTCCATGGAAACAACTTAATAAAAAAAGATCATACCCAACAATATTGAATCAGGATTAAAGAACATGGCTTTCTGGGGTACACAGAAATTTCAAACTGGCACATAGTATATCATAGTGTGTTGGCATTTCAAATTCACTCAGTGTAAGCCACCTTTCTGTCCGTGCTTCAGACAACAACCTAACGAATTATTAGAGAGCATTCTAATCCTTTAAGTTCCAATACTATGCCCAGAAAAGCTGCTTAATTGGTCCACACCAACAAATTTTAGCATGATACAATGTTACATTCTGCCCACCACTGTCCCATATGCTAATATCCGTTCCCATACATATTGTCCTGATATCAGTAGGTATAAAATGAAAAAATAATGCACTTCTTTTGCAGTATAGTGCAACATCTCATGTGTCACAGTTTGCCCTCATCTTGGGGTCATCCTGGACTTTAGTCTAGGTATAGGTTTGGAAGAAATGGATAGTAATGGGTGTGGATCCAGAGAGAAAATAGCAGTGTCTTGGAAATCAGCTACCTCAAGGGATTCCATTATGGTTTCATCGGGTGAAACAGGGTTAATATCTTCACATGGAGACTGTTTCCATAGAGTAGGCAATTATAGGTTTATCAGGCAAAGCTATTTTGTCTTTTCCAATGGATATGGATCTGTCAGAGCAGGCTATGACAGATTTATTTGGCAAGGAAGACTCAGTGGAAGTAAGGGGTTCAGTTGTCACCATCATTATCATGATCAACACATACATCCTGCTTACATTTCAGGGATTACTTTCCCTCCCAAACATTTCCCTCACTTTAGCAGCAGACATTCTGTGATCTGCAATGTTGGGAATTCAGTTTGTGTTGTAATACAGTTACTTGTATGATGAGACTCTGCATTTGGTTTTCAGAAATCTCCAGGCTGCAGCTATAAGAAATGAAAGTTTCTTTCAGGGAACACCATAGAAATGATGTCATTCGTGAGATGCATGCGCTGGGAATTTAAAGCCAGGGCCCAACCTTTTCCTTAACAATGGATCCAGTGTATTTAAGAACAACCAGTCATCACTTACAGGTGCTCCAAAGGGTGCATTCTATAGACCATGATGTAAAAATATGCCCTTGGATTGGTGCATTTGGTGAAGTGGACTTTGTCCTACTAATCTTTATTGTCTCCTGCCCCAGGTTGACTATAACTGGCCATTTATACTGTGGTAGTTAGATCCAGTTGTCAACTTGGCCAGGTGAAGGCAGCTAGTTCTGTTGCTGTGGACATGAGCCAATGGTACTTGAACCTCATCTGTTGCTAATTTACATCTGCAGTCGGCTAGGAGGCGTGCCTGCCGCAGTGAATGATGTTTGACTTAATTTGCTGGTGCTTAAATGAGAGAGCTCAACATAACACAGCCCAAGCAGCTCAGCATACCTCATCTCAGCACCGGCAGCTCAGCCCAGGGCTTTGGAGGTGCAGAAAGAAGTCACCCCGGGGAAAGTTGTTGGAACCCAGGGGCCTGGAGAGAAGGCTAGCAGAGACCATTCTGTGCCTTCTTACTTAAGAAAGAACCTCAGTGGAAAGTTAGCTGCCTTTCCTCTGAAGAACTAATGAAATAAATCCCTTTATTGAAAGCCAATCCATCTCTGATGTGTTGCATTCTGGCAGCTAGCAAACTAGAACATATACCAAATAGTATTCCAGGATCTTTCATTTACTTCAATTTTTAATGTCAGACTTCAAGTCTATATTGGATTTGTTCCACTTTGCTTGTGATACTTGTAATTGTTATGTATTTTTTCTTCAATTAAAAAGGCTTTTATTTTAAAACGACACCATATCTTACTCATTTTTATTGTCCATGTACCAGTCACAAGGTCTTGCACAAAATACGTGCCCAAAGAAATGTTTGTTGGATTGACTTACATCTACTTAATTAACATGGGGGCATCATTCTTAACGTATGCCTTTACAGCACTGCATAATTTGTTAATTCAGATTTTTCTTTAATCTGAATTACATGTTTTCTTGAAGGAAAATAGCATTTCATCTTGGATTTTTAAACATTGTTAAGTTGTGAAGACAGTATGTCACATGAAAAGCAGTGCAGAATAGCTTGTAAAACTTATAGATTCAGAGCTTCTCTGGTTGGAAAGAAAGAGTCTGGGGAAAGGTCTTTCCCCTATTCAGCATCCTTCATCCCCTCAGTGGTCACTGAGTATATACCACTGCAAGGAATAGCTACAAATATTAAAGCCACATATAATTTCATAATATACAAAATATGGTGCAACTGTTGAGGAACTAAATGTCTGTGGGTAAAATTGGCTATCAAACCACCACAAGTATACATGCTAAGTGTCTTCCCTGACTAAAGCTTATCTTGCAATAGTGATGTTATGTAGGAAATTAAGAAGCAAACTTTCTATGGTGAAGTAGATTTCAATTTTTAGGAAAACTTGGCAAATATATGTTATCTCAAGCAAAAAACAATGAGTGATATAGGCCAGTGGAGGCATCTATGTAAACTGCTGAAAACATAGAGATAAAGCAAAAAAAAAAAAAACAGAAAAGGAAAGATAAAATAGGACAAAAAAAGCTATCTGACATGTTCTGTATAAAATCACTTATACACATATAGAGATAATATATCCAGACACCAAAGTTCCAAACAATGGATTCTATTCCACTGAGGCTTGACAGGAGCTGGCAATTTCTTAACCTAACAAAAAGAATGTGCCAATCACAAGAGGGGCTGGTCAGTAATGAAACTGGAAAAAATCCTTTTCCTAGGACATGTATTATCAAATTGAAACTCCTTCTGAGCTTTGTAGGATTAGAAAATAATAATCACATAAATTTATGGTAATGAAATCTAGATTTTTGGTTGCTCAAGAAAGAGGTAAAAAAATGAAAAGGGGAAGTAAAACTTCTGATGTTGGATTGAAATTGGGTATATCAATAAAAAGTCTTGCTTTCCTATATATATATGTATACATATGTAGATATGAAAATACATTTATAGAGGTTAAATTACATATACAACTGTTCAGGCCAAGACTGAGCAAATGCAGAGCCCAGGAAGGTGTATTTACTAGACTGAAAAACACACTGGGCACATAAGTGGACATGGAGATTGGGACTTACGAACACAAGTTTTCTGGTGGTGGCCATCCAGAAGTTGAAGGAAGTGTAGGAAATGTAAATGCACAAAGCAATATATGATTTTAGAACAAGACATTTCATATAATATGAAGACATTGGGTCTTCATATTATAAAGAGGCTTAAGACCTGATGTTTTACTAAGGTTAACGGTTAAGGTTAAGATACAATCAACGCTGTTTTCTACGTCTATAGTTACGTTCTTCCCTTTTGGGGACATTGTTTACTTTTTTGAACTTTGTCTAGGCTAAAGCAGGTCTATTATAGGCTTTTAGAAAGATACACTGGCATCAGATTTCCACATTCCCACCCCTGTAACAGGCTGCATAAACCATAGGACAGATATTGCATCCATGCACCACAATAACCATATAAAATACAACAGAATAGTAATCATCCACCACAGGGCAGATAATCCTATAAAGAAGTGCTGCCAAGGGTGAGAAAGAGAATCAAACCAAATAGAAAGGGTCAGTAAATAATTGATCAATGTCCTCAAACTACTAAACATGTAGTATAACACAATTTGAATGAGATAAGAACACATGAATCAAAGTAAATTTAAGTGAATTAATGGAGGGACTAAAAGTAAGAATGAAGGAAAGTACTTCCTTAGAGAAGAATGGCAATGGATTACTGAAGAAGGAACAATGAAGTTAAAAATAATATCATTTGATGCCATGATAACTAAAATTGATTAAGATAAGAAAGATCAATGATCCTAAAACTGGTGGGTGTTTATTGTCAAAGAGAATATACATAGTCTCAAAGTAACTTCATATATGATACATCTCACATAATGTATTAGTCAGGGTTCCTCAGGAAACAAAACTGGCAAGAGATTATGTGTGTGTATATATATATATATGATAATATTATGAAATTTGTTATAGGAATTGCCTCATGTAACTGTGGGGATAGGAAAATCCAATTCCATAGGGCAGAATGCAAGCTTGGATCAGTTCTTTCTTTCTTTTTTTTTTTTTTTGGCAGGTAGGCTCCAGAAATCAAACCCACGCTCCAGCATAGCCGGTGAGAATTCTACCACTGAGCCACCATTGCACCACTCTGGGAGAGTTTTTGCTGAATATCATAGGAATAACTGATCAGTTTAAATAGAGATGGAAACTATTCCTTCTGGCCTTCAACTGACTGGGTAAGAATTTTCATTCTTGGAGGCAATATCCTTAGTTGATTGTACATGTAGTCAGCCACAAATGTAATCAACTTACTGATAATTTAAATCCATGGAATATCCTCATATAACAATCAAGCCAGTGCTTACTTGACCAAACAATTGTGTAGCATAATCTAGACACGTTGACACATAATTTTAATCATAACACAAAGTAAAAGGAGAAAAGGGGATATAAATAGCAGATACCATATATACCATTTATATCTCAGTAATAGAGATAAATCAATATCAAGTGACTTCTGATATAAGCCAATGAGAAAGACAAAAAAAAGATCTATGGTATTTCTAGCCAAAAAAGGGTAAAGATGCAGATTCAATCAAATCATGAGGAAACATGTGACAAACACAAAATGAGGGACAACTGGAAAAACAATTGCCCTACAAACTTGTTTAGATCATGAAAAACAGTTGCAGGAATTAATGCAGTATAGATGTCTAAATGACAGTAAAGAGTCGTGAAAAATAATTTTGGAATAAAACATGGTAGGATTTACACATTTAGAATTTACACACTTAAATAATCAGGACTAAACAGGAATAATGTCTCTACTTTCCACCTACTGTGGTTGTGGTAGAGCATAACTTCTATCTATACCTGTCTATCTGAATTGTATGAGTGATGTTTTTCCCTATGTTGCCAAAGATAAGACTTTAAGAGAGTGCATCGTCTTTGTGAAATCTGGTTCATTGTACATGTAATCAGCCATAAATGTAATCAACTTACTGGTAATTTAAATGCATGGAATATCCTCATATAGCAATCAAGCCAGTGCTTACTTGACCAAACAATTGTACAGCATAATCTAGACATGTTGACACACAATTTTAATCATAACACAAAATAAAAGGAGTAATTTTACAGTGGGGATTTTCTGTAAGGAAATCTTTCTGCTAATTACACAAAGATTTACATTTTCCAGGTTTCTTATTGAATAAATTTATAAGTGAACAGATATTTCACAGCAGTTTTTACATCCTTATTCCTCAAGCTATAGATGATAGGATTCAGCATGGGGGTCATGGCCCCATAAAACAGGAACATAAGCTTGTCTGAAGTTTGGAATTTGTCTTCTCCAGGCAGGTCTTGAGACACGGGTTTTGCATACATAAAGAAAATAGTACCATAAAATATGATCACCACAGTCAGATGCGAAGAGCAGGTGGAAAAGGCCTTGCGTCTCCCTGTGGCTGATTTCATTCTCAAGATGGTATAGAGGATGAACATATAGGAGAAGAAGATGACCAGCAGTGGAAGAACCAGGAAGACCATATTTGCCACTAGCATGCTGGTAACATTGAGGGATATGTCAGCACAAGCTAACTTGAGGACAGCCAAGATTTCACATCCAAAATGATTGATAACATTATTCCCACAAAATGGCAGCTGCATAGCAAGAGACGTTTGCACAATTGAGTTGATTACACCAGAGAACCATGACGTGGAAGCCATCAGCACATATACCACCTTGTTCATGATGATGGGGTACCTCAGAGGGTTACAGATAGCCACATAGCGGTCAAAAGCCATCATGCCCAGGAGCAAACACTCTGTTGACCCCATGGCAAACACAAGGAACATCTGCGCTGCACATCTAGAGAAGGAAATGGTTCTTTTCTGTGATATGATGGGCCCCAAAGTTGAAGGAATTGAAGCAGTTGTATAGCAGATATCCAGTAAAGAGAGGTTTCCCAGGAAGAAGTACATAGGTGTATGAAGACAAGCATCAAAGATGCTTGCTATGATGAGAACACCATTGCCCAGTAGAATCACTAGATACATCACCAGAAGCAGAGCAAAGAAAATGATCTCAAGATTTGGATGCCCTGAAAGGCCCAGAAGAAAAAATTCTGACACAAATGTCTGGTTGTTCTGATCCATGTCATTTGCTTTCCATATGTCAGAGGAAGACAAACCTAAAATGTATTTGGTGTCAAGGGACAAATGTTTCAAATTACCTGATAAATCATTATTTTAGGATGGAATAAAAGTAGTGTTTGCTTAAAACTCTGATATGCACATACCCTCAACAATGTGTGTGGCTATAACACAATGAAACTGGGGAAGTTGGGTGTACCTGTGCCCCATAGCTAATGTCTGATGATCTATCTATGGTCGCACCTTGATCTAGAAGTAATCTGTCCTGCTTTTGAAGACATATTCCTAAATTGAACTTTCTAAAACCCATATTTGATGATAGGCTTCAAACTAGACATTTTCATTTCATCTGACCCAGGATTCAGCTTGTAACAATGATAAAACTCACTGCAACAAGGAATGGAATTTTGATTCATTGATTAACTTACATGGGTAAAATGTCAAGGCATCTTTGATTTTTGTGCATATTTCTTCCTGTGGAAGAATGCCTACCATTTTCCAGTCTGTTTCATTGTGTGTTACATATATTTAATCATAAAAAGGTAAATTACATGCACCACAATTAAACATCTAATAGGGCAAAATAAATTGTTGATCTCTTATTAACTGTTCTTATGGCAGGACTCCCTGATGGACCAGTTCTGCACAGATGTGTTGGAGAAACTTGGAGAATGTTTTCTTTTGTAGCTTCGGAGATAATTGATAATTTACTTATTTAAGCCAACCTGAGAACAGAAAAAAAATGCATAAATATATTATGTATGTTTATGTGCATGTGTTTGTGTGTACACTACTGCATACTTTACAAATCATCATTATTTATATTTTGCTGATATTTTTACACTCTTGAGAGAAGAACTTAAAAAATGTTACCAAGTTTGTAAATAATAGTGTACCCTAAAGCTCAGATCTTTAACACCACGTCTAGAGTACAGCGTCACTGATTTTAACATGAGCATAAATTGTTTGATGATCTTGTTGAGCTTCTGCTTTACTGCTTAGGTCAGGGCCTGGGAATCTGCATTATCATAAGTTCCCAGATGGTGTTGACAAAATTGGTAAAGAAAAATAATGCTGAATATCAAGGCTTCATTCTACACTGGGTGGCCAAACTATTCAGATTTTCTGATCCAAAGAGATTTTCTTTTTGTATAGATTCACTTAACAGTCTGGAAAATTATAAGAACATACTTCTGTGTTTTACAGTAAACTCAAGGCATACCATGTCCTCAAATATTTTTAATAAAAATATAATCTTGAAAAAGCCATTTTTTGAAAAGCAGAGTTACTTATGCTACTCTCTAAAATATTTTTAGGAATTTCCAGACACCCTACTGAGCTTTGTCATATTCCAGGCATAGCAAATAATGAAACCAATAACCTAAGGTGCCTATTATTACAATGGTCACAGTTTTAGGTACACAGTTAAACTTATCATGAAAATATAAAATACACGTAATTATGTCATGTAGTTTGGCATAAAGTTATAAGTTTTCCTAGAAAGAAGTTTAAGTGCAATAAATCACTTAAGGGATAATTCAGGAAGAGTTTTAGACTCATCCAGACGAGGAAGTATGGAAATCATTAGACAAGTGTGGAAGAGAAGAGAGGAGAGGGGTAATTCAGAAGAGAGAACAAGTAAAGCAATGTTAGGAGTAATAAAATGGTAGAACCTCTTTTTGGATAAGGGAGTTTCTGTAGAGGAGAAGTGACAAATACATCTGAGAAGGCAAGTGTGATTGGGGTATAAATAAGCTAATATCTGGCAGAAAATGTACATCTCTTTTGGTGGTAAAGAGTCCCATTAAACCAAGCAAGGCTGGGGTTTCAGAACCTATGACTTTAACTCACACCCAACTAGACACATGCAATATGATTCTATAAGGTTTTGGAGTAGAGATATGGCACAAGAATTAAGAAAGTTAGAGTAATGCATTAGTCGTTAATTAATGACTGGATGTGAAAATTGATCTTCCCATAATCACCATTAGATTTGAAGTTGGCCAAAATCATTTGTTATTCATAATGTGAGCTCTTTTGAGTTATTGAGTTTGTCAGGCCCACTCCTTTCACCCATTCTACCACTCAATTTGTTGTGTAATAGTAGATGGGAAACATGCTGTAGAGCAGATAAGAACTGGAAATGAGAAACCAGACTAGTCAAAGGGATTCTCAAAACAGAATCAATTGTATTAAAGAGGACAGTAGAGCTATTTGGTCTTTGAAGGAAAAAGCAGAAGATGCACTGTGCCATTTTAGTTTCAGAGAAGAAAAAATTAGCAAGTAAAGTTTATTTTTAATTAATTTACATAAAAGTCAGATCTATCTGAAAATATTGTGCGTTCACTTCATACAGCTGATTTTTACAGCAAGCTCATAGGTGTCATCTCATGTCCTTTAAATTAGTTTACTTGACTCAGGTCTAATGGCAAATAATGGGGAGAGGCAAGACACAAAGCCCTTGCTTTTTCCACTATTAGCTTGATTAATTGGTGCAATGAAATCTGCACAGAGATCAAATGCCACACAGAGGGACTAGTCAACAACAGAATAGAAACTATCAGGTTCCAGGACAATGTTGACTGTGCTCATTCAACAGCGACCTGAGGAAAGTGACAGTGGTTTCACATTCACATACGTAACTCCTTATGATAAATCAAAGTTCTCTCCATGTAGTACCAAGAAATCAATCAAAGGATGCCTTGGAAAGGGTACAAGAGCATGGTGATCTGCCCAGTCCTGAAGGTAAATGGAAGAAAGACAGCAGGACATTGAACTCACTGGGCAACATGCCAAGTTCCAGGCCTGGCCTCTGGTGCAGGTCTGTAGAGGACTCCTCTTCTAGACAACTGTTTAACAGTTCATCTTAGGCCACCTCAAAGCTCCCCCCGCCACTTGCTCCAAGCTTTCCCCTCACAGGTAGAAATACCTTTTCATTACAATACAACATGGAGCTACTTTTGTTTTTGCTTCTGCCAACACCTTTAAGTGCTTTCTATTTTGAAACATAACAAATATTTGGGGGAAGGTGCCTGTCTGTCTTGCTTACCCTCTTCCACACAGAAGCTGCAAATAATAGGTTGTTCTCAACTGAATAGATGTATATTTAATTGGTACACTTTCAAGCAATTTTCCTGTGCAGAATTAACAGATTCAAGATTAAATTTTAATATGCACCAATTGTTGTTTGGCAACAAGCTTTAGGTTTTTTTGTTTGATTATTTCTTTTTTTCCTTTAGTTTCTTTCCATTAGTACAAACAAGCTGCTTGCTAATATCTGTAAGCATCAGTTTACGCAATATGAGTATAAGGGATCACTTCCTATCCACTTGGATGTCACATGGATTCAGCATGATAGAAAAGTGATGGGCACATAACATCAAAACTTTTATTTTGAGTTTCCTTGCTTCTGACTTATAGATTCATTTTTCTCATTTGTAAAGTATACATGTCTTAATTTTCTGTTATGAAAAATTAAGTTAGCATATCAAAATTGCTTTATGGTTTCACAGTCATTATCGAAATGAGAGTAATAAATTATTGCTGTATTATTGCTATAATAATGAATTAGAAGGTATATTCTTCAGGTTATTCATATTAGATAATTGAAAAGGTACAGTTTCATGATATTTAGGACTTACCTTAAACAGAGACATTATTTCCACCTCTTGGAAGAGCAAGTTATTTTCCCATAATATTTGCGTCATTCTAAATTAAGATCAGATTCAAAAAGTGATGCCAAGTTCCAAACAGGTAGAAGAGTAAATATTTGTTATTCCAGGTTGATTGTAATTGTTCCCCAACCACCAAAGCAATTTAAAGTTGGAGTGAGAGATAAGTGGAATGGAGAAACTTGCTGGTGCATCAGGCACAGTGTCCCACAGACCCAATTAAGAGTGGTGTTGGGAATAAATTAGGCTGAACAAGAGTTCTACAAAATGAAATAAAATTCATCTGCTTATGTAGCTTTTGGAGTTAGGGTAAATATTAACAAATAACTCTTGGGAAATGTGAGAGCTTTCAAATTTGAAATATGTTTACCAAAGCAGTATTAATTAAATGTTAGTGCTTAATAAATTAAATGACAGTTTAAAAATACAAATGTAGAATTGAGCAATTATCTAGGTATTATAAATGAAATAAAACAATTGTATTGCCATGAATTAAATGGCTAACGTTTAATTTTTTGTTGGCTTTATCTTCAGTCTTTGAGCAGATAAGTTCATGCAGGATACCAACCTTATGCTTTTTATGGAATGAAAAGAAATCCAGAGAAGCCATAAAATAAATACATCTACAAGACAAAAGTGAATCCACAATTTTTCAGGCACAGAAGGAAAAAGAATGCCGAATTCAGCCATGAATACTGATAGTTATATTGTACATTATTGAATTAAATTGTTATAGAAAAGTCTGTTTTGTATCATTGTTTTACATATCAACACTTAGGGTCTGACTGTAATATTATTATGGGTCATGTTTTCTCTGTAAAATATATGGGTTCTGAGAAATAGCAGTTTTCTTAAGAAAGCAGGAGAAACATTTACACACCTACCTAGATACACATGCATACATAACACCTCATTATCTACTGCATTTGCATCAAAATACACCCAGAAATATGTTAATATTTTTAATATTTTATTATAAATCATAGACATTTAGGGCTATGAAACTCTACAAATTCTATCACAAGGCATTCCTTTCTATAGATAGGTATGTTGAGGTGTGAAATGGCAAACTGAGTTGTTTTTTTTTTACAGAGTAATATTGAATAAGTAACAATTACAAAAGTTGAATAAACTGACTGACAATACAAATACTTTGTCCTATCTCTACAACTTCTCCATAAATTGAAAATGATTGAAAAATAGCAAGTTTATTCAAAAGAATGTGCCTGGGGAGATTATAATTCCCATGTTTTGAATCTTAATTTCATAGCTGTTAAGGGCTGAAAACACTGTAGAAATCAACTAAGATTCTACTTTCTATACATTGGTATGTACCTAGGTATAAAGTAATGAAATAATGTCCGAGGTTCACAAAGTCCCTTAATACTTTAATTAGTCATAACTAGAAAGTCAAATATTGTAGATGACAAAAATTACTTCAGAACAAATTCTTTTATTTGGAAACCATGGTTTATTTGTTTTATTTTTAATGATAAGAACCATTTCCACTATCCCACTTATTGAATTAATTTGTTAATTATTATTTGTGTTTTTACTGAGTGCCACTATTTGTTCTGGACATGGGATAATAATACTCATTGAGCATTTTGAAAAGTGTTTGCTGGATGATAGAATTGATTTAAATCCACATAATAGTGAATGGACAACTTATTTACATGAGTATATAATTAATTCTTACAAAACTCTCAAAGTAGCAACATTTTTTCCAAATGAACAAGGTTTTAAAATAATGTTAGAAAGTCCCATTACTTTAAGGGAATAGATTTGTATGGACATTTTATGATCAAAAATGACATTAGCAATACAGTCTTATATAACTTTCAATATATTATAAAAATGAAATGGAAGTGAGCTGTGTGACTATATTTTTTCCTTTTTCTTTCTCAAGGAATGAAAAATGTTTTTATACAAATATCCATTACATTTAAAAAATTTATTTCTACCAAGGCCATATGAGTGCTAAGAGATCATTTTAATGAAACAACACTTTTATCATCATTTCCTATGCTTTTCTTCTTTAGTAGTAACAACTGACAGCAATAGAGTTCATATCCATTACTACATATAAACAACATTCCTGAATATCTTATACTTCAAGAGAATCATGTTGTTAAAATAGCTGTTTTCAAGAGATCTGAGTAAATGGGGTAAGCAGAACTATAGAATAATGCATATAAGACAATTTGGGAAGTACTGGGCTATTAGTAATTCTGTCTGGATTCTGTTATTGGAGTTTTCCACTGAATTTAATTACAAGTCACCAAAATATTAAGGGATGTCCTAAGGGGTCTCTTGCATTCCAGGCATACTCTTCTTTACTTCCCTCGGTAAGGGAGATTGGAACTTCCTTTGCTTTTTGATTCACACATGAGCAGTACAAAGTGTCTGGGTGATAATCTTAACTTCTGTTTTAGCAGAATCATAGTTGTGTCTCCCAGTGGAAATACACCTACATACCTTTAGAAATAAGATCTCTAGACCATCAGAGCGTAAGGTCACAGAGACAGGAAACAAACATTTTTTGTTAGATCACCAGGGGTTTTACTCAGTGGTGCTACTCTCATTTCCACCTCTTGATTCCTGGATCCATGAAACCTGGTCCTGAGAGAGAGACAGCACTATAGATAGGATGCTGATTTGTAATATACACAGCTTCCTATACAGCATCGCCCCAACCCTGTAAGGTAGTGCCCTCAGCTGATGCTAATAATTGAATTCTTAAATCCTTAATGGCATTCCACAGTGTTATAAATCCAGCTGTTTCAGGAAGATGGGGAACCTGCAAGGGCCAGTGAATTCCACAGGCATGAATACATTTTAACACTTCTCTGTTAAGTAAAGTTGCATGGAATACCATAATGTTGAATAAGGCATTATGTAAGTTCACAATGATAGTTTGGCAGAAGCAGGATCTGTGGGAATGGTAAATCCATATCCAGAATTCTGTCTATTCCAGTAAGAAGAACACTGCCACATCCATGAAGTGGTCCAAATGTAATCTATCTCCCACCAGGTGGCAAGTTGAACATCTTAAGGAATGACGCAATGTAAGGAATGAGCATTGGTCTCTGCTGCTGTCAGATTAGGTCTTCAGCAGAGGCTGTAGGCAGGTGGGCCTTGGTGAGTTGCTGAGCCCATGCATAACCTCCAACACAGTCACTTTTTCATGTACCCTTTGTGAAAAGACAGGAGTGGATGGGGAAGGAGGCCAACATATTCACATAATAGGCATGTTATCCACTAGTTTCCTAAAATCCTCCTCTGCTAAGGTCACCTGCTTATAAGCATTCACATGGGACATGCATAGTTTCATGATTTCCACCCATTCAGAAAGGTCTATCCACATTGCTTTCCCCTAGACCTCTTTGAAACCAATTTTTCAATGATTTTCCTTCCACAACTCTAACTAACAGCCAAACCTTAGGCAGCAGCCCATGAGTCAGTATGTAAATGCATTTCTTGCCACTTCTCTATTAATGCAAATAAAGAATGAGGTGCACTGCTAGAAGTTATGGCTACTGGAGGATGTCCCTTTGCCAATGTCATACAGGAACATCCCATAAGGGGTTCTAGTATACAGCTGTTCAGATTCTGGGGTACCTATATTATGCAGAATTTTCTGTTAACCAGGATCGAGTTTTCTCTTCCTTAGGCAATGATTGTAGGGAACTTCCCAAGAAGTTATACCTGCAAGCTGGAAGAAAGAAGGTAATGCTCTAGAAATGAGAACCATGGGCATTTATGCTATTATGTTTTCAACCTCCTTGTACCTTGATGGCCTTCTCAAGCCAAATCTCAAATTAACCATTTTCATTGATAATCAAGTGCCGTGTGAACACCCAACTTTATAGCTTAGTGGGTCAGACAACACTCCGTTCATGCGGGACAGCTCAGGTCTCCTGATATATTGGTGGCCTAAGGGTCAGTGTTGTCTCAACTAAGCCCCATGTTCCAGTTTGCTGGCTGCCAGAATGCAGTATACCAGAAACAGAACAGCTTTTAAAAGGAGGAATTTAATAAGGTGCAAGTTTACAGTTCTAAGGTTGTGTAAGTACCAATTAAAGCAAGCCTATAGAAATGCCCAATCTAAGGCATCCAGGGAATGATACCTTGATTCAAGAAGGCCAATGAAGTTCACGGTATTTTTTTCTTAACTGGAAAGGCACATGGTGAACATGGCGACATTAACTAAGTTTCTCTCCAGGTTTCTTGTTTCATGATGCTCCCCCAGGGGAGTTTTCCTCCTTCATCTCATCGCATGGGCTCTGGTAGTTCTGGTGGCTCTCGTGGATCTCTCATTATTCTCAAGGTTTCTCCAAAATATTTCCTCTTTTAAAGGATTTCAGTAAACTGACGAAGATCCTCCTGGAATGGGTGGAGTCACATCTCCCTCTAATCAAATGTTAATACCCACAATTGGGTGAGTCACATCTCCTTGGAGATAACCTAATCAAGTTTCCAAACTACAGTACTGAGTAGGGATTAAAAGATCCACAAAATGGATCAGGATTAAAACATGGCTTTTCTAGGGTACATAATCCTTTCAAACCAGCACAACCCAGTAGCAGGGAAATGCTATTTCTCAAAAGGAGAGTAGTGATTTGCAGAGGATGTAAGGACTTTGCCTAAAAATCCTAAGGGTCTACATTGGGATGTTCCTATGCAGGTCTACCAAAGACTCCAATTAGCATCTCTAATGGTCCTGATATCTCAAGGACCATTTGATCAGCTGGATCACATGACCTAAGTGGCAGAGAAATTTGCATAGCAGCCCAGACTTGCTGCAGAGCATTGTTTTGTTCCTGTCCCAACTCAAATCTACCAAAATTTCACATTACTTTGTAAATGGGCTGGACTAACACACCCCAAACAGGAATATGCTGTCTCCAAATTCCAAAGAGGTCAATTAGAAGTTGTGTTTTCTTTTTGGTTGCAGAATAGACCAGGTGCAACAGCTTATTCTTTACTTGGCCAGAGTATCTCAACATTCCCTACTTTGCCTTTGGTCACTAAGTGTTGCCTCTTGGTTCTGCCAATCCAGAATCTGATCAGGCCCATTGGGTTTAAGGATCCAAGTTCAGTGGCAGCAGTTTCCACAGTAATATTGGACCTACAGAGAGGAGCAACCACAGAGTCCTCAGGGATGATGGAGCTGCTTTAACAAATTAATTCCTGATAGTCATGGTGAAATGTAAGCTGTGCCCTTGTACATTTTTCTGGTGGGTGAGAAGATCTTATATGATAAATCCACTGGAACATTCCAATCACTCAGGGCCTTCATCTTTCATGACAGTGCTGGCGCTTCAAATTCACTCAGTCTAAGCCACCTTTTTGTCCATGCTTCAGGCAACAACCTAATGAACTGTTAGAGAGTTTTCTCACCCTCACACTGTGTCTAGAAAATCTGATTAATTGGCCCACATCAATAAATTTATCAAGATGCAACTTTACATCCTATCTGCCACTATCCCATTTGCTTAATATCCATTCCCATACATGGTCCCCTGATATTTACATGTCTAAACTGAAAAAATATTGCACTTTGGCAGTGTTGCAAGTTTTCATGGATCACATTTTGTACCTCACCATTGTGGTCTCTCTAAACATTAGTCTAGTTGAAGGTCTGGAAGATAATAAGGGTGGTGCCAGTAGGTCCAGAGAAAAATTAACAGCGTCTTGCAAATCAACTTTTTGCAAGAGGAAAAAGTTGGAGGATTACCTTACAGTTTCAGCTGGTAAAACAGGGTTAGTTTCTACAAATGGAGACTGTTTCTTCAAAGAAGGCAATTGCAGGTTTATCAGGCAAAGCAGCTTTAACTCTTCCAATGCAGATGCGATACCTGATTCCTCAGAGCAGGCCATTACGTATTTATTTGGCAAGGAAGACTCAACAGAACTCAAGAGCTCAATTTTCGCCACCATCATTATGATCAGCCAATAGGTTCCCCTACAATTCCAGTAAAACTTTCCTTCTCACTCAGTGTCTGCACTTTAACAGCAAATACCCTGCAACGTTCAGAATTCAGTTTGTGTTGTAAAACAGTTATTTGCATGATGAGATTCTGCATTTGGTTTTCAGAAGTCTCTAGTATGTAGCTATAAGAAACGAGAGTTTCTTTCAGAGCACATGCAGAAATTTTGATGTCATTAATGTGGTGCTTGAACTGGGAATTTGAAGCCTGAGCCCATCCTTGTCTTTAACAACTGATCCAGTGTATTTAGGGACAACCAGTCATCATTTATTCATGCCCCATGGGTGCATTCTACAAACTTCAATGTGAACGGTTACCCTTGGATTCCTGCATTTGGTGAAGTGATCTTGTTCCCTACTAACCTTTATTGTCCCCTGACCCAAGCTAAATATAACTAGTCATTCATTCCAAGCAGAATTCCTTTAATCTTGTTACTTGTCAGGATCTTTCATTTTCTTCAATGTCTGGCAAAGTCTATATTGTACTTGTTTCGATTTGTTTATGATACTTGCCATTGTTACATATTTGTGTCTTCAATTAAAAAGGCTTCTATTTTAAAATAATGTCATATCTTACTCAAAACTTACTTTTATTGTTTATGTGCCAATCCACAAGGTCTTGCACAAAATATGTGCTCAAATAAATGTTTGTTGGTTTGAATAAAGTATACTTGCTTGAGATTGAGACGGGTGCATCATTCTTAATTTGAACACTTCATAAGAGCTACTTAATTTGTTAATTCAAATTTTGCTTTAATCTGAATAAATGTGTTCTTGAAGAAAAATAACAGTTAATCTTGGGCTTTTGCACACTGTTAAACTGTGAAGACAGAATGTCACATGAGAAGTAATGCAGTATATTTTGTAAAACTTATATAGAGTCTGAGCTTCTCTGACTGAAAAGACTGAGAAAGAGCTTGTGGAAAGGAGGCTGAAGGTCTTTCCCCATTCAGCATTCTTCATCCCCTTAGTGGTCTCTCAGTGAAATATACCATTGCAAGGAATAAATATAAATATTAAAGCTGCATATAATTTCATAATATACAAAATACAGCACAGCACTTGAGAAACTAAACATCTGTGGTAAAATTGTCCATCAAACCACCTGCGCTGTCCAAAGCTCATCTTGTAACAGTTCTGTTTGCAGAAAAGTAAGAAGGAAATTTTCTACCACAAAATAGATTTCAGATTTTAGGAAAACCTTTGCATATACGTGTATCTCAGGCAGCCAGCGATAAATGGCATAAGCCAATGAAAGAGTTTACATAAACTGCTGACAACATAGAAGTGGAATCAAAAACAGAACAATACAAGAAAAAACGCTCTCTGATTTGTTCCGTATAAAATCACTTGTAAGAGTGTAGAGATAACATATCCAGACACCAATTAGATTCTATTCCACTGAGAGTACACAGGATCTGGCTGTTTCTTAAGCGATTAAAAAGAAAGAACATATCAACATAAGAATATGTCATCCAGTCAGTAATGAAACTGGAAAAAAAATCTTCTGTTTTTCCAGTGGCATTTATTATTAAATTGAAACTCTTTCTGAGTTGTCTAGGATGATGCTAATAATTAAACAAATTTAATGTAATGGGTTCCAGATTTTTGATTGCTCAATAAATAGGTAAAAATGCAAAAAGAGGAAGGGAACAGTAAAAATTTTGGTTTTGGAGTGAAATTGAATATATCAGTATAAACTCTTGTTTTTAAACATATATACACATGTAAATATGAAAATAATTTTATAGATATTAAAATAAGTATACATATATGTATAGGCATATATGTATTTCACAATAGAGATTGCTGAAAGCTTCTAGAAAGAATGACATCCTGGTAGTAATTTCATACCTACGGCTCAGGTCTTGGTTTATAAAATACAATCTCCAATAAAAGAAATCAAGGTTTCTTTCAGATATGACTGACCCCAGGGCTTGAGATAGGAAAGTTCAAGATAAGCTTGTAGTGATGGGAACCAACCAAAAGGAAACAGGATCTAGCTTGAAGAGGATGCCACTGAGAAAACCTGAAGGAAATTGAGCATTAAAATTAACAATTGCAACATGATTGTGACCCATTTTGAATAAAATAAGAACTCTTGGGCCAAAATGAATTTAAATGAATTAATGGATGAATAAAAAGTGAGGATGAAAGGAAAGTCATTCCTTAGAGAAGAATGGAAATGGATAACTAAAGGAGGAACAATGGAGTTAGAAATAGCACCATTTGATGACATAATAACAATATAATAATTAAGAAAGATCAATGGATGCTAGAATTGGTAGGTGTTTATATACACATAGTCTCAAAGTAACTTCACACAAGACACATATCACATAATGTATTATTCAAGGTTCTTCAGAGAAACAGAACTGGCAAGATATTATATATATATGTATGTATATATATAATGGTAATATTAAGAGATTTATTATAGCAATTGACTCATGTGACGGTGGGGATGAGGAAGACCAAATTCCACAGGGCAGACCACAAATGGTGAGCTCTAAAAAAGGTTTTCAAGGAATATCGTAGGAGAAGCTGGTTTGTTTAAATAGAGATGGAAATTCTTCCTTCTGGCCTTAACTGATTGGGTAAAACTTCTCATTGCTGAAGGCAATATCCTTAGTCAATTATAAATGTGATCACCCTTGATGTAAATCTACCAAATAGCCTCACTTAACAATCAAGCGAGCGCTTCCTCCAAACAGCTCCATACCATAATCTAGACGAGCTGAAACGTGAACTTAATCATGTAACTTACAAAAGTAAAAAAGAGTATTTTACTGTGGGGATATACTTAGCAGATGCCATTTTACCAAGTGATCAAGTTTATATCTCCAATAATAGAGATAAACTGATATCGAGTGCCTCCTGATAAAAGTCAATGAGGAAAACAAAAAAATTCTACGGTATATCTGGCCAAAAAAAAAAAAGAAAGTAAAATTAGCATATCTTCAATCAAATTATGAGGGAACATCTGACAAACACAAAATGAGGGACAGTCGAAAAACAATTGTCCTCCAAACTGGTTTAGATCATGAAAAACAGTCACAGGCACTATTGCAGTACAGATGTGTAAATGAGATTAAAGAGACATGAAAAATAATATTATGGGAAAAAATCAGGAGTATTTCTCATTTTTAGAGACTACACACTTAAGTAATTAGAGTTAATGAGAGTTAATGCTCTACTTTCACTTAAAATGTTCTGTGGTAGAGCAGAATTTCTACCCCTGCCAGCCTATGTATGAACAGTATGAGGGTTTTTTCCCACTAGGGTGCCACCCAGTATACTAAACACTCGATCCGGATAGCACCAAAAATAAAATTCTTAAAGAATTCATTTCTTTGGGAAATCTGATCAGAACATGTTGGAAGCAAAATTGATAGCAGACTCCAGCCCTTAGTGACTGTAGCTGAGCAAGGGTAGTGAAGGCAAAGAACAAAAATATCTCTCCCTAGCTGTGCTTTCTTCAAGGCAGTTCCTCATTGACTTTTTTTGTTGCTAATGTTTTCTATTTATATCATTAATAAAAAGTTCATAGCTGTACTCAAAAATATAACTTACTAACTATGGGACCATAATTGGATAGATACATCATAAAATCTTTTACTATAAACATTTCCAATATTACCTCTTTCCATATGAAAAGCAAAAAATTACTTTGCATATCAGAAAATGAAATGGCTCAAAAGCAAAATAAACTCTTAATGGCATTTGTAGAATGTTTAAGAGCCCAAGGTGATTTTAAGATATGGGGCTTTATCTTTCTTTATCCAAGCTATTTTTGAAGTATTTTAGCTATAGTTGAGGTGCCTGTTTACAAAATCAAGTAATGATTTAATAGTGTTCTTAATAAAAAAGTCATATGTAGAAACTAATAAATAGAATAATATAAATTGCTAGTTGCATTAACAAGAATATTTATGTGCAGCCCATTATCTTTTCAGGAATGCAGGGAAATTTTACAAGCAAAAAATAAGACTTAAATATGCTAGAAACTTTTATTACTAATTAAGTATGTGGTCCATATTAGAAAAGGCTAAAATCCTACAAGTAGTATGTAACAGAAATAAAGGACTAGAAATAAGAATCCAGATTTCCAGGTATCTAGCTACTGCTAGACAATCTGCTTCCAAGTTACAGTATTTCTTAAACCAAAACCAATTCTCAGTTGTTTCTGAGTCACAGAGTCAGTGTGTCTGCCAAGGATTGGCTCTGAGGCAGCTTAGAGAGCAGATTTTTGGGGTTTATGGGCAAGCCTTCAAGGTTCAGGGCACAAGAGCAGAGAAAGGAAATGTTACTGGATTTTTCTCCATCTTAGGCTGATCCTGCCTGTTCTGCGTTAAACACTTTACCAGGATGGTGCTGTGAAAGCTTCCAGTAGGTCCCAGCAAGAGGAAAAACTATTCATTTGTGGTGTTCTGTTCATTTATCCAGGATCTGATGAACCTATGTTACCCTTCTACTAGCACAAGTAATTAAGAGTTGGTGTTATTTCTTCAGGAATTTGAGTACAAAGCCAAGATATACAAGGAGGAATGCAAGTAGCTAATATTGGATTATGTACTTAAATGATGCCTCTAATGTTTGTGGCCAAGAATGTAATCAGTGAAGGGGAAAAAACCTCCATGAGTGTCACACAACTATATCAGAGGCTCTGTTAAACAGGACAATGATAGGGAGGCTTATTCAATTCATACAAGTAATTTTTCAGATTTACACAATGAAAAGCTAGATTTAGGGGGGAAAAGTCCTTGGGGAAAAAAGTCCTTAGATTGATAGTGAAATATTTTCCTAACAAATTATCTGCAATCACTTGCTAGGAAAAAAAATTACATAGTCATATAGGTCACACAGGCATTTTTTAATGGCAATTATACTACTTTTTTTCTCAAATTGAGTAAAACAATGCAACTTTTTTCTTATATTTCAAAAATATAAGAAAGTCACTTAAATTCTCCCTCCCAGTCCACTCTATCCCATTACCTAGAAAGGAATAAAGGTGAGAAAAGATCCTTGATTGTTCCTCATTTTCCTCTTTTTCCCCTGGAGTAAACTAAGAATTCATTTTTTAAAAAAAAGTTTTAAATCAGACGTCAATAACCAAACAGACCCACAATACAGCTTTAAAATAATTTCATTTTAACAGGGAAGTATTAGAATAGAGAAGAAGCTTCCAGAGAGGCACTCATTTTAACAATAAATTATAACTTAAATTATTATTAATTGTACCCAGCAAAGCAGAGTTAATTTTTTTTTTCCTTTCATGAACACTTGTAAAGCTAAAGTAAAGTAGCTTATAAAAGTATTATAATGGAGTTATTGGTCAATCATGTTTATTTAGTTTTCTTAGCATTAAACATTTTCTAATGCATGTAAAAAACTTAGTACACCATTTCGGTGCAACCACTGTGGAAGGCAGTTTGGCGGTTCCTCAAAAAGCTGAATATAGATTTGCCATATGACCCAGCAATACCATTGCTAGGTATCTACTCAGAGGACTTAAGGGCAAAGACACAAACGGACATTTGCACACCAATGTTTATAGCAGCATTATTTACAATTGCAAAGAGATGGAAACAGCCAAAATGTCCATC
>PVIY010022781.1:0-40289 GCA_004026745.1 Myrmecophaga tridactyla | reverse complement strand
TCACCTAGACTGACTTATTGGTGGGAATAAGATATTCAGAAGCCAATAAACCATGTGGCTGGCTCTGCCCTGCTCTAGATGGCAGAGCGAGAGGCTCCAGGTAACGTCCCTCCACAGAAGTTTTGAGCTTGCCACAGGCTAACAAAACAAGCCACAGTCAGCCATCAGCCATTTACTCTAAGCAAGCAGTCACGTGCACTGGCCGGCCGACAGTAAGGAGACGTCACGTGCACAAGCCCGAGGGTCCCTCACGCATGTGCAGTGTAAGGGTCAATGAGTCAGTAAAAACAGGTCTCTGTCGAGCCCAAATATGGTTATAATTCCTAACTTGCCTGATGATCGGTCCACAATGCCTTACCTGAATGTTTCCGCATCTTGCTATGTATAAAACCCGTAGCTGCTTGTACCTCCTTTGTCCCGACTCACTACGGCACCCCCAAAACTGTGTGTCCTGCTGCACAGCTAAGATGATTCAAGCCTGACCTCCAGTGCTGTGTCCTGTTTCAGAAGCTGCTTGTCTGAAGGCTGTGTCCCAGTGCCAGGGGTGCAACAGAACAACCAGCGAGAATTGGTGGAAACACCTTCCTCAAGGTTCTAGAAAACAGTTAAAAGGCTGCAGTAACAGGGTGAGAGGCGAATCAAGAAAAGGCCACTTAAAAGTAGCCCCCCCATGGCACCCTGCTGGCCCCTCCCCCACCTCTCCCTGGTCAATATGGAGCCATCTGCGCTCCCAGAGTGGGTCCCTGGTCCCGGCTCCAGAGGGAGCAGAGTAGCCCTTGGGCAAATGCTCACAGTGGGGATGTCTGGCCAAGCCCTGCTCTCCGAGCTCACCCACCTAACGCTGTCAGGGAGCGGTCAAGTGGCTGCCTGCGACAAAGGATTGCTGGCTGTAGGATACTCAGTGCAGTGCCCAGACTGTGAAGAAACTATTTCTTACGGAAGAAGGGACATTTGGGGAATTCCCAGGGCCACATGCATATGCCTAAAACAAGAAGCAGGTGTAGAAAGGATGCAGGAGGCCCCTACACTTTGGCTTGGAGCTGTTCTCTAAGCTCATTGTATGGACATGCCCTGAAGGAGAAAACAGGTCAAGGATTCTCTTTTTCCTTTTCTTTTTTGTTATCTCCTGACTTTCAAGGAAAGCTCTGTCATAGCACTAGTTGGCTACAAGCTTAAGGAACGGATGGCTCAGAGTCTAAATTCCAGTGATAAGAAATTCAAATATCAAATGTCCAGGTGTCAATAAAAGCTTATAAAACATACAAAGAAACAGGGTATGATGGCCCAGGCAAGGTGAAGATTAAAGCATTAGAAACCAGCAATGAGGAGGGCCAGACCTGGTATTTACCAGACAAAAACTTTTTAAAACAAGGTCCAAAATTTGTCCATGCTAAACAAAAACACGGACAAAGAACTAAAGGAAAGCAGGAAATTTGTAGTTAAACACAAAGAGAATATCAACAGAGAAATGGAAACTATGAAAAGGAACCAAAAAACTGAAGAACACAGTAAGAGGAATCAAAAAATCCCTAGAGGGATTAGCAGCAGATTGGAGATGGCACAGGAGGAATCAGTGAACTGGAAAATAAGACAAGTGAAATTATCCAGTCCCTAAGGAACAAAAGGAAGAAAGAATGAAGAAGTATGAACTGAGCCTGAGGAGCCTGTGGGATCCCATCAAGTGCACCAATATATACATTGTTGGGGTCCCAGAAGGAGAAGAAAGAGAGAAAGGGCAGAGAGAATATTCAAGGAAATAATGCTGAAAACTCCAATTTAACTAAAGATATGAATATATTTATCCAAGATGCTCAATGAACTCCACGCAGGATAAACCCAAATAGACCTGGGTCATGGGATATTAATAATCAGATTGTCGAATGTCAAATATAGAGAATTCTGGAAGCTGCAAGAGAACCAACGTGTCACGTACAAGGGAGCCTCGGTAAGATTAAGTGCTGCTCTCCCATTGGAAATCATGTGGGTTGGCATGTTTAATGTACTAAAGGGGAAGAAACTGCCAACCAAGAATTTTATATCTGCAAGGGCTGTCTTTCAAAATCGAGGGAGAGATCAAGATGTTCCTAGACAAACAAAAGCTTAGTGAGCTTGTGACCCCTAGAAAGCCCTACAAGAGGTGCTAAGAAGAGTTCTGCTGGTTGAAAGGAAAGGCCAGTAGACAACAGATTGAAGCTGCATGTGGAAATAAGGATCTCCAGTGAGATTAAAGGCATGGCTGTCCAAAAATGCCAGTAGGAATGTACTTTTGGTTTGTAATTCCATTCTTCCTACAGGGTCTAAAAGGCAAATGCATAAAACGTAATGAGAAATCAGTGGTTTTGGACTCAATGTATAAACATGTAATTTGTAACAGGAATTACATAACAGTGGGGGACAGAGGGGTATAGAGCATAATTTGTGTAGGCCATTGAAAGTAAGTCCCTATCAGAGTAAGGGAGATGGTTACAGATTTAGAATGTTACACTAAGCCCCACAGTACTTACAAAGGAGATTTTGGAGAATATGCAAGCTAACAGAGACAGATATGAGGTTGCTGGGGATGGGAATGAGGCAGGGAAATGGGAGTGAATGCAAAATGCATATAGGGTTTCTGTTTGGGAGATGGGAAAATTTCAGTCCTGGAAGGTGGGGAGGGCACCATAGCATCGGGAATGGGATGGATTCCATGGGAAGGCATGCTTGGGAAGGGTCGGGATGCAAAAGTTGAAAGAGAATAACCCAGATAGTTCTTTTGCTAAAATGTTAGGTTAGAGACTAACTTTAGTCAAATTATGTCCAAGGAAACAGAGCTGAATTATGCCAGTGGACTAAAAGCTTATTGTGTCTTGGTCTTAGAAAGCATTGAGGCAGGAGGAGGCATTTCTCCTCCTTATCACCGGACATCTGTCAGCTACGTCACCTCTCCTTTGGTGTCTTTCCCTGCTGCCCTGGGGAAGGCAGTGAGGAGTGGTGAATCTGTGAGAGGCACAGCACCAAGCCGGGGGGTCCGACTGCTTAAACCTCCACTTTTCAATCACCCAGGGAGAGCAAATAACTGACTTCACCTCAGTTACTGCTAGGCCCGCTGAGGGGGCTCTCCAGCGTTCTTTCCTACATAGTGTCTCACAACTCCACTAGAGGGAGAGCAGAAGAGGAAGTACAGGACAAGCTGGAGAAACCCTTCACATGAACAAATCTCAGTTTTTAATAAAATTAAGAAAAAAGTAAAAACCAAACCCCACTACTTCCTATGGCCATAGTGTACTAGGCCAGATTACAATGTGCTACGGAACTCCTCAGCCTTTGGGAGTAAACCATCTCGGCGGTTCTTCGCTGGCTCAGAGGGCATGGCTGAAGATTCTGGCGTGGCCAGCCTTTCCTTTCGACCACAGGGGCCACACGATCCTGTATTCTAAGGGGTGTTTTTCAGATAGATCATGATTCAGTTGTTTTTTAAAATCACAGCAAACTATCTTTCAGATAAGATGAAAAAATATGTCACCAGAAGAATATCTTTAGAGCAACATTCAGAAATTAATCACCATTAAAAGTTGTATTTAGGTTAATGTAAAAAAAAAAAAAAAAATCCAGGCCCAGACTCCCTACGACAGGATACTCTCAGAAAAATTGCTTCTTAAGAGCCCGTTGTTGTATGGAAGGAAGGGCAGTTATTTTTGTTAGTCCAAGCAAAATATGATCAGGAAGACACTGTGTAAACGAGATTACGTGTCTCAGTGTCACTGCTTCTTAGTGGGTGGAAAATGGACAGATGTAGTGCCAGTTCAAACTCCTTTTTCCTGCTCATTATAGCATCTATTTAAAAAGTATTTTAAGGATGACAAGCTAATGGTGGGCTGTGGACACCTAGAGCTCGCACTCGTTCCTCATTTTCCCCTTGGTTGATTACAGAGAGAACTGGCTGAAATCAGAGCCTTTGTCTTGCGCCCACTTCCAGAGCGTTCCTAGGCCCCTCGGGCTCCACCGGTCACTGCCCGGCATACCCGTGGGTGCCCCTCGCAGAACCCAAACGAACGCTGCCCTTGGCACAGTCACCGCTGGCAACCCTCGAGCAAAACCGCACCCAAGTGTGGCAGGTGGAAATCCTCATTAACCAAACCCACGCTTGATATGTGTTTTGTCTAAAGAAAGTTCTGAACAGAATATCAACCCAGGTTACACCACAAAAAGCTTTAAATGTATTTACAGAGTGAATAAGTTATATCGATAAACTCTGGATATGTTTCTGATGTGCAACCGACTCACATGCACACGTCTCACACTTGACAGCTTCAGGTTTAAGGAGTGAACTTAAGAACGGCCTTTTACACATATATTACAAATCAAATACGACATTTCTTAAGCAACAAAGGAGAACTTATATTTTACCTTTATGAGTCTACTTTCAACTATCCAAGTGGGTCTTAAAATAGGCATGCGTGACAGGCCAAGACGGGAATTTATAATACGAAGGTCTTTTTCTCCTACAAAATGGCAAAGTTAATTAAAATCAACACTCCTCCATTGGTAGTATAAATGTGTTCATAAAAGCAACCTTCTAGTAAAAAGCAGCCAAGATCCTTAAAAAAGAGTCGGCGTGGACCATTTCTGGTAGTAGGGCCCTAAGAGTGGGCCCTGGCAAAGGGACAGGGGCTCCGGACAGAGGAGCCTCGTAACTCAAGGAAGAACTTTCCAGCAGCGCCTTTCAGATACGTAACTGTCTTCAAGTTACAGTGGGCATCAAGTCGTAATCCATTTACAGCTCCTTTTTCACGAAACAGGCTGTCAGCTTTTGACCATCTCACAATTTTCCGTGGCCAGCTTCATTCCGCCTGCCCCTTTCTCAGCCCACCCAAGTACAGGGGATAAAAAAAAAAAAAAAAAAAAAAAAAAAAAAGAAAAGGAAAAAGAAAGGGGAAGAATGTACAAGTTTTAGAATATAAAATATTCGCTTGGTGAAGAAAACATTGCACTTGCGCCAATCTAAAACTGCTTCCGGCGAGGGCCATCCCGTCCAGGCGTGGCTTTGGTGTGCGCTGGCGGCAGCCGCTCAGCTGTGCGCTGCAGCCGCCTGGTGACCCGACGGGGCGTCCCAGCCCCGCGGCACCTCGGAGCCCCGCCCTCCTCGTCACAGAGGGTCCTGCTGGTGGCCGGAGGGACAACAGCCTGACCAAGCCGCCGGGAGCCGGAGGAGACACTGGAGGGCGCGGGCCGGGCGGGGCAGCGCCCCCAGCGTGGAGCCCCGGGGGCCGGGGCGCTGCCGTCAGAGGCTGGTGGCCGCGGCGCCCGGGTCCGGGAGGAAGGCGGCCAGCACGCGGCAGCTCTGCGCGCGCCGGAGCATGTCCCGGATCTCCAGGTTGAGCTCCATGAGCCGCGTGCAGATCTCGGCCAGGCTCTGGCTGGAGCCCACGAGCGCGTACGTGCCCGTCTGGCCCAGCGTCTGGTGGCGGAAGTAGATGTTGAGCAGCGTCTGCACCTCGTCCTCGGAGCTGCTCCCGAAGATGTCGTTGGGCCACAGGCTTCTGCAGGCAAAAGAGAATCGTGAGCTCAGGGGCGCCGCGGGGCCGAGGTTACGAGTCTTTGTGGCACCAAGTTACAATTCCCATGCCATACTATCGGCCCATTTACAGGCTAGAACTCAGGGTTTTGGTATTACTCACAGAGCCCTGCAAACAGCTACAGCCAGTTGCAGAGCACTGAGCATTAGTGCTTTCGATAAAAAGATGAGACAGGGATCTGGTCACCGGAAGACAGTCATCCTAGGACAGCGTTCTGTTTTTAGTGATGCCCACGCCGCGTCAGAGTGAGGGAAAACCTACACACAGGACACCGGCAGATGGGTCACAAGCTATGTGGGCACACGCTGCAAAATGTTTCGATATTTTAGGGGTGAGCCAAATCAAAACCTGAACTCTGAAATCCAAGGGTTTCTGGCACGCCAGTGGTCAGGGCCCAAGAAGGAGAAACATGGACGCTCCAGCTGCTCCTTCCTGGGGGATTTAACCCCCTGTCCCCCCACCCCCCACCCTGGACACAGGACCTGCCGGGCGGCCTCCAGGGTGCGGGTACCTGCACTGCCTGATCTGCTGCAGGGCCCTGCCCAGCTCCTTATTCTTCAGGCACTCCAGCATGGACTGGATGGCCGCCTCGGTGGAGGCGAAGGTCGGCCCTGCCCACGCGCCCTCCAGGCACAGCGGGTCCGCGGCTATGGCTGCGGTGGCCTCCTTCAGGCTTTTCTTTAAGTCACTCAGTTCCCGGGACATATTCAGCAGCTGTTAAAAAACATTTTTTTTTTTTTTTTTTTTTACTGTATTTGGTTGCACACTGGATTTTTCCATCCCCAAAGAAAAGGAATTTGGTCTTATGCGCGTGTCTGGTTAAGTGCGAGTTTAAATACATGTCAGTAAGGCAGGGTAGGGCTTCGGAAGGAGGGCAAATGCACAGGGGCGGTCACGGGCCGGCAGCAGGGTTGCTCTCCCCACTAAAAGGTCGAGACTCCACTTAAAATGTTGTCCACTGAGCTGCAATGGGCCCCGAGGTGAGGAAAGAGGCTTCCAATCCCCCACTTTCTCATCTGTCCACTGCAGAGCTCGCCCAGCCCGGGTGGCTAGTTTAAAGAGCAGGCAGGGGGGCATGCATCAGACGCTCAGCGCAGCTGGGCAGGAGGGGACGCCTCTGTGAAGGGGCTGCTGCTCTAACTGCACTTCTGTCCCCACAGTTTACTCTGTGCTCTGGGAAAAGAGGGAACACACAACCGTCCAGAGGCTCGGGAAACCTCAAAGTGACCTGAGTGTTACTGCTACAAAGGTGAGAGGTGTTTTCCTGCAAAATGACTGGAACCAAGAAGTCCAAAATATTAAAAATAAGTCATAAGAAGAGGTTTAAGTCACTTTCTTTCTAGTGCCCCTGCAAAATGTACAATGAAGACAACTGCTTTGCAATTAGATTTCAAGAGCATTAAAAAAAAAAAGTCAGACATGAAATCAATGCCCCTTTTCTTCTCCCTTGTAATGCAAGCTGTGCAGCCTGCTTCCTCTGGAGAGGTGATGATCAAACGCCTTTATCTTCCTTTTCATGGCCAGCTCACTCACTGCACAAGCTACAGAACTGAAGCTTCGAGGACCATTTTCTTCACCTAAATCCTATTAATCCTGTATACTCCAGAACCAGGTTCCAAATTTACTGAGGAAATTCTTTTGCATAAGATAGCAGAGTCTCTTAGTTTAAACATAGATTTTAAGTTTGAAAATGAATTTTTCCTTAATTATAATCAATCTGTAAGTTTTTTTTAACTGTTTTTTATTGTATAAGATAACATATAAACAAAGCAAAGAAAGAAAAAATCTATAGTTTTCAAAGCACTCTTCAACAAATAGTTACAGGACAGATTCCAGAGTTTGTCATGGGCTATCATACCATCCTCTCAGATTTTTCCTTCTAGCTGCTCCAGAACACAGGAGGATAGAAGGAATAAATATTTTTTTTTATCACAATCGACTTATTTTTCTTTTTTTTTTGTGAAAAATAACATATATACAAAAAAGCAATAAATTTCAAAGCACAGCACAACAATTAGTTGTACAACAGAGTTCAGAGTTTGGTATGGGTTACAATTCCACAATTTTAGGTCTTTACTTCTAGCTGCTCTAAGATACTGGAGACTAAAAGAAATATCAATATAATGATTCAGCAGTCATACTCACTTGTTAAACCCTACCTTCTCGGTATAACTCCACCATCACCTTTGATCTCTGTCCCACTCTTTAAGGGTATTTGGGCAATGGCCATTGTAACTTTTTCATGTTGGATGGGTCTGTCACTAATAATGGGGTAGGGAGATGGAACTAGCTGATGTTCTGAAGAGGCTGGGCCCTTTAGGTTTCAGGACTTATCTGGTTCAGGGACCCATCTGGAGGTTGGAGGTTTCTGAAAAGTTACCCTAGTGCATGGAACCTTTGTAGAATCTTATAAACTGCCTTAGATGTTCTTTGGGATTGGCAGGAATGGTTTTGATTGGGGTTTGGCAAGTTATGATAGGCAGCAAAATCTAACTGAAGCTTGTGTAAGAGTCACCTTCAGAGTAGCTTCTCGACTCTATTTGAACACTCTCAGCCACTAATACTCTACTTGTTACACTTCTTTTCCATCTTTTGGTCAGGATGGAATTCAATCTATAAATTTTAAACACTATATCAAAACATATAAAGACGTGCATATTCACGGCATGTCACATATAATCTAGTGAGATGTGAATTACTTTTTAACATGGAAAGCAACACATGTGCTGCATTTGCATGTTCTCCTTCTCCTGAGCAAAGATGAACCCTGAGCATGCTGTTAAAGTAAATTTTATCTTGACGAAGTGGCAGATGACTGTCAGCTGTTTCCTCATTTACTTGCTAATCTGTAAATCTTGGGAGGAAAACTGGTTTGTGAGTGCGCGCTCCCCTTGAAATTAGCATTGGAAAATATACTTAAGAATTGCATAATGTTTTTGCTTTTTTAAAAGTGACTGAAGTCCCTGTCCTTCGTCCTAGACGGGGGTGCCCTGAGGGCCCCACTCTGCCACTGGTGACTGCCCCCCACCCCAGATCCTTATCGGAACCGTCTCCAAGACCCCAGTGGACCTTAACCCAGCCAGCAGGCAGTGGCAGTCCTCCCTCTTCCTCTGCCACCCACCTCTGTCCTAAATCTCTCACTACCCAGCGCTTCTGGCCAGGCCAAGCTCTCATCTCAGGCCGGGACTGTCACAGTGGCCTCCTAAGGGTCTCCCCGCCCCTCTCTAGCTGACTCCACAGTCCACAAGGAAATCTGAGGCACCCGCCCTTTCCGCCCCGCGACCTCCTGGCCCCGCGCCCTCCCCGCCGGTGCCTTGGCTCCCCCCCCCCCCCCCCCCCCACCCCCCCCCCCCCCCCACCTCCCCGCACCCCCCCCCCCCCCCCCCCCCCCCCCCCCCCCCCCCCCCCCCCCCCCCCCCCCCCCCCCCCACTTTCCGGGGTGCACGCCCCTTGGAGCAGTGCTGAGCTGCCCGCACCCCCCTCTCCCTGCCCCCTGGGCTCCTGCACGCGCCACCCCATCCCTGGGCCGCACTGCTCCTCTCCAGCCTGCTCCTCTGCTCTCCAACTCCACAGATCCTGCGAGGCCCAGCACGGCCCGAGGCCTCGGGGCAGCTCTCCTAGTCCCCACACGTCGCCTGCGGGCATGAGGGTCCTCGGTGCGACCCTAGTGCCTACTAGGCTGCAGTGGTGCCACATCTTCACGTCGAGGGAAATGTTGGCGCACGTGGGAAGCAGGATCTTTAAATTATTTTACTTTTTCTACACTTAAAACGATTCAATGCCCTGGCGTGAGGCAGGCCAGGAAACTGAAGGGACTCGAGGCACCACATCACCGTTTCTTTTTGATCACCATGTAAGGGCAAGGGCAAGGAGCTAAAGGTAAAGAAGCAAAACCATAACGCGAGGAACGTTTTCAAAGTAGAGTCCCAGACCCAGGCCAGGGCAGGGTGAGGCAAGCGAGGCATCCCCGCCGGGACGGAAGGCGCCTCCCCTCAGGCACCCCACAGGCCAGCCCTGGAGCTGCCTCCCTCCAAAAAAGGAGTAAAAATGAGACCAGAGAAACATCTGCAGCATTCATTTAAGACTTGTCCCCCAGGAGTGCAATTACATGGGAACGAAATCACGCAACAGCTCTTAATCATCTAGAGAACAAAAGGAAAGTCATGATTTAACGGCAGGGCCTGGCGGCGCACACTCACCTCGGGCGTGGAGCTAACCTCGTGCACCTGGCCGATGAGTTTACAGTAGGACTGAAAAAGCAGCAGCAGCTGGAAGTGGAGTTTATATAACCTCTGACACAGCTCCAGTTGCTAAAGAGAGAACCGACACGGGAACAGTTATCACAGCATCGTCACTTCTGGGCTCCTTCTGGTACAAGGGAAATCTCAGTGGCAACAAATACATTTTTTGTTTTTAAATAAAGGAAACATAACAGGAAACAAAATCCAGACAAACACCAAGAAGAAATTCACAGTAGAATACAGAATAAAACAGCTTCCGGAAGATGACTAATTAGGGAGGAATGGCAGTTATAAAGGAACTGAGCGAGGTGCCAAATTTCCATATTTGCCAATTAAATGCCTGCAAATCATAGTTGAGTGGCCGTCTTAATTTTTATAAGCTATAAAGTGTTTTAAAAACAAAGAATTTCTTTTTATTAAGAGTATATTTGAAAGGCAAGGCATTAAGTAGCTCTGGGTGTTACATTTATAAATTCAGCAGAGCACTCTCGACCGGCTATGGCCGGCCCCCGGGGACACACTTTCCTAGAATGTGTCCAAACGCAGGTCACAGCATCCACAGAGGCATGCACCAGTTTCACTGACTGGGCTTCCACTCAGTGCTCAACAAATATTTGTTGAATTAAAGAGATATGAAAACGGGGCCAAAAATGCTTTTACAAAAAAGGAGAAATTATAACAACATCCAATATTTTCTGTGGAAAGAGCATTAAAAAGTAATCAGAGAAAATGGCCTTTGAGCTCCATGGATACCTCTGGAATTGAAGATATTTGCTTTTCATTGTACGACTTTTGTCCCAGAGGACCCCAACCCCAAGCTCCCGCTCTCCCTGAGCTGTGTCTGCTTGGATTGTCCTCTGAACTTGCCTAAGTTATTCCAGAAACGAGTTAGCCTGGCTCGGGGATGGGCTTCTGCGAAAGGGAAAGCACAGCCTTCACTAGACAGAATTTCATGGCTCAGCAGTCACCAGTGAAATGGGATTTGATGTGTGGCTTAAAGTAAACACTTCACCATTCAGTTTTCAAATGGGGTTAAGGAAGGATAAACAGGGCCTTCTCTTTTACTAATGGGTGGAGACTGTAAAGAACTCAGCTCATAATCCAGAGGCTCTGATCTGACTGAAAATTGTTCCCCAAATCAGTCTAAGAGGAGAAATACATGAATCTACATTTAGGCTTTAGAAGGATGTTCTCTTAATATTATTAATGTAAAAACATTACTAAAATCCAAGTTAATACACTGCCCTTGCCCTGACCCTTAGGGGAGAAAGTTTCTACTTAAATTTATTTGACCTCTCCGTCCTGATAACCAACTTAAGTTTAAAGAAGTAGCTATATACACTAATTAACCCAACCTGGATCTCTGGTTATTTTAGGAAATTATTTTATTTAGTGATCATTTAACAAACTTTTCTTTATGGAAACCTTTTAAGACGGGTAACCGCCAGAATCACATAGATAAAAGAAATATGTCCAACAACATAATGGTACCTTCCCAATTTATCATGAAACCTAGCTATGAATACTCTGAGTTTCCAAATGCCAGATAATGGTAGTTATTGTTCAAAATATTCCACTGATAATATCAGAATTCATAGCAGCCTAGGTTTCTACTTTGGGACAAAAGCAGTCCAGAATGCTCCTAGTAAACTGCATGTCTTAATCTACCAAATAAAACAAAAGGAAACATAAAAGGGAGACCATGCTAAGAGATACAACAGTAACAGTAAAAATAAGGTTTATTATGAGTCCATGTTTAAATGGACAAAGAGTATGAAAGAACTTGAACTTACTGCAAGAGATTCCATTTGCTACACAGCAAGCATGGCACAGGAAACAAAGGAAAGGAGAGAAAGTACAGGGTCAGTGGAGTGCATGCAACAGAAAGCACGGCCCTCTTCCAAGAGCAGAACCATCAGCAGTGTTAGCACTGCTTGCCCAAACGTCATCGATGGTTGCAAATGTTGTACCCATTCAGCATGCACAGTGTTCTGATTAAAAACAAGCTCGGATGGGAGATATGTCACTGAAAACACAGTGTTCAATCTTTCAGGTTCTCTGATTAGTTGGTTTAGATTTTGTCAGTTTTGGAGACTGGAGGTCACAAACTTCCATGGCTCAAGGATTTTATTGTGTGTAAATGTGGACAATATGTGAACATAGTAAAATTTGTGAGGGGACCAACAGAGTAATTGTAGGACATTTGAAGAACTATAGCCCCAAACAAAATGTAGTGATGCTCGACCTTAGCTAAGGCAGAGTCTTTACCATGTTCTGTTTCATATCTAGTAAACTAGTGCAAATATTTTATAGGACTGCTAGATATTGGAATTTTAAAGAATTAAATGTTGTCTGCATGCTCTCAAATGTGAGGTATTTTATTTTTTATAATTTTTAATAGACAATTTCTAAAAACAAGCTGGACCTGATGGGTAGTCTAAAATCTAAATTTGTATCTGGTCTTTTTCAATTACACCTACGAGAGGATAATTTTTTGTTTTTTCCATATCACGAACATAGAATCAGTTTAAGGAAAGTTTGAGTAGGTGGGAAGAGATGACCACAACTTGGCTTAGAATATTATTTAAAAAACTGATCTTCCCTTTCCTAATTATGGATCAACATATCTGTATTCTGGATTTTCAAAATGTTTAAGTACTCACCTAACTCATCCTTAACAACCAAAACCCATATTTTAAAGCTCTTACAAAAAAATGTCTAACATCAGCTTAACTTATTGTATGTTAACATAAGGTGCAGTGCATATTCACAAACAAATGATTAAATTATTATTTATTGATATCTACAAAAGTAATCAAAGGATTAACCCCCACCCCTGCCACTGTCGTCCAGCCCATGGGGTCGTCTTCTCCACCTGCTGCTATTATCACCTGGGTCTAGCTCACGCACGGCCATCGTGTTATTACACTGAAACCTGGATACAGACCATACAGCCTGAAGTACTTTCTATTTTCAAGACATCTTTGATCTACCCATGTCCAGAGGTTTTATAACCAAACCATCTACACTGAAACCTGATGTTCCACCAGAGAGGAGCTTAGGCCACAGCCCTACATCTATGTCCACAGAATCTCCACTGGGAAGAATTCGAGGAAAACTTCAAATGTGGTAAAAATATTTAGCACCCATTTTAGCAGGGAACTGCTTCTACCAGTTACTTTTCAGAAGTGTGGAATGGAGCAAAGGCTGAGTAAATTACATGGTCTTGTGTGAAGAAAACTATCCTTTACCATTTCAAAAGCAGATTGTAATCCAAGAAGCTCATCAAATAAGTTCAAGTAAAATCTCTGTTCGATCGAGATAAATGAAACTTTCGACTCCAGTTCAGTGCTAAGGAATTTCATTGTCTACTGGTTCCTCCTTCTCAGCCCTTAGGACACCACTCAGGGGTCTCTGGGGAGTCGGCGGCTGGGACGAGCGTTGCTTCTGAGGGTCTAAACTCTCCTTTTCAGGTCCATGAGCCCCAGCTGCCTTGACGTTTCTTATCTCAGAACCCTTTCCTGGTCCACAGGCGAAGACCTGGTTTGCCTTGAAAGCTTTAAAGCGAGAGTGAAAAATGTCTTTCTAGGGGGCTACTTTAGGGAAAGAAACTTTTCTCCTGTGCTAAAAGTTTCTTGTATCCAGTTTTTAAAAATCACCTTTTTAGAAGTCATCATAAACCTTGACACATTTTGGTGACTTAAGGTTCTTTTGAAGAATGTGGTAGGAAAGTCATTGCTTTATTTGGATGAGAGCATTTTCCTCAGGCCTGTTCCTGCACTGCTGGTATGCCTGGATTTAGAAATCAGATTTAGCGGGGTGTTTTCACAGAGTGAGAAAAACGACCAAGAAGCCCAGATGCTGATCCTGGGCGACTGAAGCTTAAGAAGCCAGAACAGCCTAATTCTTGCAGATGACCAGGGCACACAAGCATTTCTTGATTCTTGGTTTTCTGCTCTCCTACAGGTCCTGTGCTTATAACATAACTAGTCAGTTAATACCTAAGAAATTTCCAACATGAGAGAAGATGAACCCACAGTATTAGCTATTATTCTCCTCATATTTAATCTCTTAATGTCACTGGTTTAAACTAAATGGGATAAAATTGAAGTAATCGGGCCTAAAGATGTGGTTTCTCTGGTCCATAAACGTTTATGCATTTAATCTCCTATGCAGGTGTGAACAGAGTCCTTCAGCAGACATTTCCTTAGTAAACTTAGGAAAGAGGATTCCTAATAGAAGAAAGACAGACTGACTATCCCCAAAGGCTGACGTTTAGTGTATTCCCATTGAACTAGGGAAAAAGTTCACCTTGTTCAACGTTTTTTATCAACTCACACAACGGGCTTCTCGTTCATGGGTTATGCAGGACAGCAAATACTTACTGAGAGGATCAACATCTAAAAAGACCTTAACAGTTGAAATGATGATTTAAATATAATAAGTTGAAATGTGGTAGGACTAAATGGCAATTACTGCAAAAAAAGGGTAAGCATTCAAGTCTCTCTCGTGAAGTTGAAACTTCTCTGCCTTCCCAGAGGCCAGCTCTGCAGACCTGGGGAGATGAACTGTGTTAACCAGTTTTAGGCCCCAGACGGAAGCTGCTGCCTAGAGAAATCAGAGCTGAGCTGCCTGAGACTTTGCTCCCCGATCTACAGTTACATGAACTAAACCAGCTAATCGAAGTTGCTCTAGATCGAATTCTGTGAGAGACGGAGAGGTCAACAGCACGTCAATTCCTTTGTTAGAAGTGCTTGTTCTAAGTTCTCAAGACATTTTCTCTCCTCCTGATGTGTGTAGGCTGAGAAAACCCAGGTAAAACCGTGTCTGCAAATGAGCGAAACTGACTTCAGAAGACACAAGCACACGGTGCTCCTTGCTTTATGTCCCGTTTACTCTCTGCTGTGTCTTATTCTAGGAGAACTGATGTCATAATCACCAAGAAGCCTAAATATTTACTAATCATCTCTTTGTTTTTAAGAAGCCATTCCTTCCCAAGCATTAAGTCACTTTTCCTGCAAACACAGCTTTGTTGTCTCACACAGGCCCTGGAGAAGCTCCTCCAACATGCCCCTCTGCCAGCGAGCTCAGCCGACAGGTGCTTGAGTATTTTATACATAGAAAACTTTCTCACATCCACAAAGAAAAACATTCTCTCCCGCTTGTCTTGAAACACATAGCCCTCTTTCGTAGCTTTCAGTTCTCATTTGGGTATCTCAGGTGCAGAGACGTGCTTCCCGGCCGGAAGAAAACCAGCAGCGGGAGTACAGGAGCTCAAGTGAGTGTTCCCACGCAGCAGCCGATATTGAGCTCTGGCTGATTTCTGCCACTTAGGAAGGCATGCCCGGTATTGCTACAGCGTCTTCATTAGAGCTTCCAGAAATCCAGTTTTAGGTATATGGGGGGGGGATTTTTTAAGTTTTAGATGTAGGGTCAATTAAAAAATCATTGTGTAAGCTTAATAAAAAACTACTTTGTGAGCTCAATAAAACATGTCCATGAACTGGTTATAGTTTACAGGCCACCGCTGTGTAACCTTTCTTTGTTATATTGATGTCTACAGCTTCATGTTGAGGGACTAGAAGAGAAATTGAAAATAAACATTCAACACCCAGGAGAGAACTTGTTATAGTCTCTTCTACAAACAGCTCTGGGGCAATCTTCACTATGTCATTTCTAAGGATGGCTGGAATCAGCTCTCGGCAATGACCGGGGAAAACTGGCCTGGGCTTGGTGGGCAGGAATACTCCCTGTTTGCACAGTCTCATTACCTCTGGGTGATATCTCTACTAATCAGCAGCTTAATTTGCCAGATTTTCGGAAGGCATGTATCAACCATTCCATAAAGGACATACATCTCTGAAATAGATACTTCACAATTTACATCTAGACATAGAATCTACAAGTTATAAGTTCACTTCCTAGCCCCATTCCACTGGTCTTTGTGCAAGGGGCACTCAGAATGTTTGGCAGCATCAGATTATTCTAGAAGATGGAGGACCTGGCTTAAAAAAAGGGAGTTGAAGAGAATCACTTGAAGGTAGGTAGTGCTCTGAGATCAGACATTGGTTGGGTTTTGCTTTGGGATGCAGGTCAAATGGCAGCTCTCACCAGCGGAATAACATCTCTAGCAACTCTGTACACCTGGTTGGTGTTTAAATGGAGTGATTCCATCGTTGCACCTTGGATATGTCTAGCTTCCCTGAGTTTTGCTCTCATAGCCCGTTTCCTGCCTTGTATGAGTGCTACCCATGCCGAGAGGTACATATTCCTTATTTCCCACTGCGAAGTGGGCTGCCCCACACCTCAGGTAAAGTATAGCAGTCGCTCAGCCAAGGCTGAGTGAATCAGAAGAATGGGTGGGAGTTGCATACCCGGTGGCCACAGTACCTTAATTTTACCAAATCAAAACAGAGAGTTTAAGCAAGCATCCAGATGCTTTAAACAAACTACCCAGCCCTGTCTGATTTAGCAGGGGAGTCAACCTGTTTCGTTAGGAGACGTTCAGTTTGCCTTCTGGATGGGCCTCAGACCCCAGAATTGTCACATACATAGGACTGCAAACATCTTTCTCAGGACGTCTGTTCTTTCCTGAGTTCTCTGGTTACCAGAGAGTATCAGCTGCTCAGAAAAGTTCTGAAACCCCAAGCTAATAACAACAATGGGGACAAAGTCTGGTTGCTTTTGCCAAACCATCAGAAGCACCAGACAGAATCTGCCTTTCTAGCATCCTTTCCTAACAGTTACCATCATAACTCACTAATCCTGAGGGTGTCATGCAGATTCCTAAAATCACGTTAGTCATACAGATGTTTGCTAGAAATTATTCTCTAATTTTTTCCCATGTGCATATTTTGCTTCCAAAACTAAATTAGAGAAAGTATGGACCTGTGGAAAGAATACAGCCTTTGTAGCTAGCCTCTCAGTTTTCTTAGTTGCAAAACTGGAGAAGCGCCTACTTCAAAGGATTATTATAAAGGCTCAAATGAGATTATAGATGTACAGTGCTTCTTTCCACTTTTGTGTTCTCAAGCCTTTATTATAATGCTAACAAAGCTGCCACGTATACATAAGTAAATGAATGAATAAATAAACTCTTTTCTTAATCCTTGGATTTTGTAAAAACACAAGAAAAAAAAGATGAGGAAGAACAAGTAATGTAAAACAGAAGAAAGGAAAGGTAGAAAGAGGTGGGTGATGTGGAAATGAGAAAAAATAAGTAAACTGGAAGTAAGAAGTAAAGACAAAAACAAGCAAAAGCTTGCTTCAGGGAAGATGGAGAAGAACCAGGGAAAAAAACCCCAACAAAATGGAAACAACTAAAGAAAGAAAAATAACTCAACAGAAATAAACTAAAAGCACAATAGAATCACACATTTTAAAACTGGAATGTTTCGGAAATAGGGCACTTTAAGTGGAATTTTTGTTATCTTAGAATTAAACAGGAAGCTGTAAACAAACAAACAAATAGCAGATTTGGTTCCAGTTCTTCTTCCTGAAAATCTGTACTGTATTAATGTACTTTCCTGAATAAATTTTTATTATAGAGAATATAACAGGATTTGATGATTGATGGTAAATATTTAGATAGCAAATTATTTTTATACACCACCATACAAACTACAGTGTGAACTAGACTGGGTTTGTGCTGCTTCTAAGTCATAACCTGGTAACTGATTTCTGGACAAAATTTCTGTCGTGTGGCTGAACTTCTGTAACTTTCATAAATCTCCCAGAAAGCTAGCAGAGAAAAACAACGAGGCACAGCTGAGCCTTCATTCAGCTGATTCTAACCTAGCTGCAGAAGGTAGTGGAGAGAGGGCTGCGCCAGGAATCGGCAGATGGAAGTGCTATGGCGTGGCCAATTCATCTGAAACACGTACTAGTTCATTTATTTCTTTAATGTATCGACTCTTCTTGGTTACTTCCTCTGGGATGTTTCAGTGAAAATCCCTTCACACTCCTCTGCCCAGTTTCTTTTACAATGCTGGTGTACCTTTACAAGCTAGCTAGCCTGAGGTGTGCACGCAAAGCAACTTTAAATGAGAAACCTGCTTTAGACGGCTTGCTGAAACAGCAACAAAGACTTCTTCATTGAAGGAACTGAGAGGGTCAGTGAAGAATTAATGAAATTTGGTTTTGTATTCTGAATCAAGAATATATTTATTAGGAAGTAATTAGTATGGTTAGACAGTGTCCAGCAAATAAAAAGGTCATTTTTATAACTCTACTTTTCCCAAACGAAGAAAAAGTCACCCCAAATCACCCACACAGTCATGCTTCTCTTGAGCGTTTGTTTATTCTGTCTTACTCTATTGGTTTCATGAGAATGTCTGAAGAGATGACTCCCTCCTCTTCCTTTCTCAAGTTCCAGGCTTCTTGGGTGGGTCACAATCAACACACATGTCAGAGCACAGGGGAGACACATTCTAACAGGTTTTTATTACCTTCTCTTCTGAGTCCCCCGGCTGACAGGTAATTACTCCATCTCCTGATCCTCCTGCAAATGTCGCCTTACAATTTGCAAGCCACTGTTGTGGGAAAAAGAGACACACACAGGTCAATTCGGTGATGTCCTGAGAACGTTTTTAACATCAATTCCATCAGGGAAAATGTTTTAAGCCTCTAATCACAGTAAAATAAAATTCTCCTGTACTGACTTTTGGAAAAGGATCTTTTTTTTTTGGTTAAAGATTAACTGTTTGAAACGTAAATATCTGTTTATGTCGGCTCAATGACGGTCATTTAAAAATACAATTTCAACACTGTAATATATCACCCTGGGAATGGGCTTCTCCAGGCCACTGATGATTTATGTATGCATTAAAACAAATTCACAGTAGGTTAGAAACCTCTCATATGACTGAGATTAGAAGACAGGACCAGCTGTGTGATTTCAGACTTTTATGTTTTGCTGTCATGTTTGGTTCCTTGCTCATGGTACCCACTTCCCTGCTGTGATGGCTTCTCTGGGCAGGCTGGCCTCTCTGTAAGGAAAGTGACTATGGTGATGGGGCAGGCATTGAAGGGTTCTGTCGGCTTCAGCCTCCGGGACAGCAGCCTCACACACCAACTGCTGCTGTCGTCCTTGTACAGGTGGTGACGCCCTAGGTCCCCGGGACAGCAGCCTCACACACCAACTGCTGCTGTCGTCCTTGTACGGACGGTGATGCCCAAGGTCCCTCGCCCTTGTGACTGACCCCGAGTCCATCTGACTTCAAAACCCATGTTCACTTGAATAGGGAGTGCGGTCCTGTTGGTTTGTACAGCTTGGGGTAATGTCCTGATACGTTCCAGAGTAATCTGGGCAGAAGGTTAAAGAGTATTCGCAAAGTCCCCTCGAGGGATGGGAAAAACATGGAAATATTGAACTTCCCCACCTGGGGAAGACCTGATGTCCTCACAAGCACTGGGGACTGCCAATGTCATGGGCCAGGTCCTCGATCTTGTGGCTTGCCCTTATGAAACTTATTCCTGTAAAGGACAAGCTAAGCCTACTTATAATCATACCTAGAGCCTCCCCAGAGAACCTATTTTATTGCTCAGAAGTAGCCTCTCTCTCTCTAAGTCAACTCAGCAGGTGAACTCACTGCCCTCCCCACTAGGTGGGACATGACTCCCAGGGGTGCAAATCTGTCTGGCAATGTGGGACAGGACTCCTGGGATGAGCCGGGACCCAGCACGATGGGACTGAGAAAGGCTTCTTGAGCAAAAGGGGTAAGGGAGGAATGAGACAAGATAAAATTTCAGTGGTTGAGAGATTTCAAATAGCTTTGACAGGTCGCTCTGGAGGTTATTCTTACGTAGTATATAGATATCCCTTTTCAGTTTTTGGTGTATTGGAGTAGCTAGAGGGAAATATCTGAAATTGCTGAACTGTAATCCAGTAACCTTAATTCTTGAAGATGAATGAATAACTAAAGAGCTTTTAAGGTGTGACTGTGTGATTGTGAAAACCTTGTGACTGACACTCCCTTTATTCAGTACATGGAGAGATGAGTAAGAAAGAAAAAAAAAGGCAAAAAATAAATAGATAATGGTGTGGGGTGGGGGATATGGGATGTTTTGGGTGTTCTTTTCTTCCTTTATTTTTACTTTTATTTATTAATTTTTTTTGAGTAATGAAAACATTCAACGCTCGATTGTGACAACGAATGCACAGCTATATGATGATACTGCAAACCACTGATTAGATACTTTAGATGATTATATGGTATGTGAATATATATCTCAATAAATTGCACTAAAAAGTGAACCAAGGCCCCCATATCCCCCCCCCAAAATACCCAAAACAAATGAACAGAAAGCCCATGCACACTCAGAGGGCCTGGCACACCACAGGAAGTGCCCCAAATACCCTTCTTCTTGGGCCACGTGAACTCTCCGGGCCTCAAACTGTGCTGTGCTGGAAACGGGATTTGAATGGAGGCTTCTGGGGCATTTCTGTCTCTTAACAGTTTACTATCTAACAAAGAGCCAGAGCGGAGGCCAAGGGAAGTCTCCAAGCCACTGAAAGGAGGAATAGCTACCAAGCGAGGCTAAGAGGAGGAGATGAGATCCACCACGTTTAATTTTTGATGTGGCTACTGCTGGAAGGAAGTAATCAACAGCGTCAAATTCCTCAGTAAAAGTTACACACATCGACAAAGCAACCTCTCAAGCAGATGCCCACTGTGGTAGTTAGGTTCAGGTGTCAACTTGGCCAGGTGAAGGCACCTAGTTCTACTGCTGTGGACATGAGCCGATGGTACGTGACCCTCATCTGTTGCTGATTACAGCTGCAGTCGGCTAGGAGGCGTGTCTGCTGCAGTGAATGATGTTTGACTTCATTGTCTGGTGCTTAAATGAGAGACTCAGCGTAGCTATCACTTGAATAATCAATACTCTGACAGTTCTACCACCATTCAATTCGAATTTTCATCCCTAACAGAGAAAAAGATGAAGTCTGTCTTTTCCCCAAAGGACCTGAGGTTGGTCCTAGCACCTCCCAAGAGCTCATGGTGGTTGGGTTCATTGGTTTTAACTGAATGCAGACACAGAGAAACATAAAAGCTTACTGAGAGAGTGGCCTCTTTTCTGTTGTTGTAAGTATCCAAATATTCTTGCAATTCCAAAACACTGAACTTGAGCTTGTCCAGAAGTCCACAAGAAAGGAGCTAAAGACAGGAAAATCATTTCTATTAAAACAACCAGAGAGATACCAACAGAAAAGCACAGCTTCCCAGAAAAAAAAAGAGAAGTATATTTAGAAGTAATGCAAAGGGGTGGCAGTGGCATCCATTTCACTAGCAGCTGCAATCATAATTGAATGTAGTTTCTAATCTAAGCATGCTATGAAAGTATTGGTTTCCCCATATTAGTATAGACAGACAAGCCTGAACAAGTATCCATAAAGCCTATGTAAAGACATCTCTATTTATGATGAACTTTGCTATTATCATGTGATAAAACTGCAAGTAGTGTGGAGGTAGGCCTCCAAAGAGACTTGCAAGCTGTTTTCATATTTAGTCTGCAATTCAAATAATTTAAAAGAGAATGATTTTTCAGGTTGTAGCCTTTGCTGGAAGAGAGACAACCATTGATGAATTTCTTGAAAGACTGATTCTTTTCAGATACTTTACAAGTCAAAGCGCATCCTCCTTGGTTCTAAACCTCGGTAAGTATCCAGCAAATATGGTGGTTCTGTGACATGCACGGGGGACTGAGAGAAGGTGCCACACATCCGTGCCCACAGAGAACTAACTGGACTTCAGAGTTAGTTAAAGTCAGAAGTCATGATTCAACAGTCGGCTCGAGGCCATTTGAATCGTCCTTTAAAATTTGTCTCCTCAAGTCCAAGTTGGATCGATCCAGAGGACAAGGGGCAATTGTGTTTGGGACTTGGGGATGGGGAAGTAGTGACATGTTGCCTCTAGGGACCCAACGGGGGTCTCCAGCAATTTCACAGCTCTCAAGGCCTACGACTAAGTCATCAGGAAGAGGTGCCAAGGACATGGCCGGGGCACACACGTGGTTTTTTCCCTTCCGCTTCTCTGAAATGACTTTGCCTTGGTCTGGGCTGGCAATGCGCAGAAACTATTCTGCCGACTGGGAAACTCAGCAACCTGTGGGAGTCCCATCACAACACAACACTGTTCACAACCATGGAAGGTGCCATCAAAATGCCCACTGGTGGGGCTGGACTGGGGATGCTCACCGTTTCGGCATCCACAAAGAGCGTGGGGCATTCTGAGCAAGAGGTGAGCATCTGGGAAGAGCGGACGAACTTGGACCCGATTCCCCGGAGGTTATCTCCAAGGTAGCTGGCTGCATCACAGGTTAGGAAGCAGAATCTTTTCTGAATATTCTGCAACGGGAAATAATCACCATCTGTAGAGGCCAAGTCTTAACTTACACATCAGAAAAACAGTTTCTGATTCAACTATCCAGCGAGCCTGTGTCCTTGGGGTAGGGACTGGGGGAAGGGGCAGAGTGCTTGCCTTCAACTGACTCAAGAGTCACCCAGGGTGCACAAACTTTGTTCCTGAAATGCTATTTCTCAACATGTGGAGGCTCATGCCATCGTTCTAATGAGCGTGGCATTTCTTTTTGCTGATGGTCAGGGCTGGTGGGCAGCTTGAGTCTAACTGGCCTGTTGGCCAGATCAGTGCAAAGTTACCAAGACTGCACCACTGAGGCTGAGATGAAAAAGGCTGCGGTGTAACTCTTTCCTGTTCCCAGAGACAGAGCACTGAGACAGTGCCATCAAATGACAGTAACTGCCACCTGGGGAAGCTAATCATATCTTCCTTCTCGAGCACGTCTGAGCAGGAGCCTCTAATGTGCCAAGCTCGGTCCTACAGCTTCACACACATCAACGCATTACTCCTCACAACACGATGAAGAAGCAGAGAGTCAGAGGGGTTAAATGACCCTTGTAAGGCCATCGACATCAGTGAGAGAGTAAGGGCCCGTCTGATGCCAACACCCACATTCCTTCCATATGCCTATAAGCCTCCTAAAAGCTTCTGCTCCTCTCACTCTGAGAGGCAAACTATACTCAGCAAGATTCTGACTCAAGTCCCCTTGTCACTGAGAAACTTCATCTCAATTAAAATTTTGACATAGAGAAAGTTTTTAAACTTACCACACCTTGTCTTTAACAAAAAGAACAAAATATTTAATAGAAAATAATTCCAATCCTAGGCATTGGCTTTGTAGAACCTCAGCCATGGGAAATGAATCTACTCTGCTATGGGGAAATTAACGTGTCTCTCAAACCACTCCTGGTTCTTTATAAGTTGCTATAGAAAAAAGCCAACCATGTTGCATATTATTGGTCTTTTGTTTATTATATGTGAGACTCTTGGTAGAATGAATAACACATACATCTCTATGGTGTTCAGTTAGTTTTATGTGCAATTAAATAGAATGCCACGAAGTGATAGAATGTTAGCACAGGAAGGAAGGTGACAGGTGAAATGCTGGTTCTAGCAGCGCAGCTAGTGGGGAGGCAGAGCTGGGAGCAGGCCGCATGTCTGCCAGTGAGGAGGGGTTTTTCTTCTCCCCTAAGGATGCGCGAGATCTGGGTTTACTATATATCATACTGAGATGGCTATATCTGTTTGGGAACTTCTGAGCAGGCCATATTTAGGGCATATGAATTCAACAGCCTCTTTCCATTTTTTCCTTGTATTATCAGTGGTAGTTCTGTTTTGTGAGTTGTTAAATATAAAATGCTGAAAGAAAAGCATTTTAACTACAGGAAAATAGAAACTTGAAAGAAAGCAAGAACAAAAGAAGAGATACTCATAGTCTCATTACCCTGAGAGAATTATGATGAAACTCCAATGGATAATCTTCACTATCTTAAATGCACTTAAAAAAAGAACACAACTCTACATACTGTTGTTGTTTTTTTTAAAAAAAACAGTTTTCACTTAATCTATATTGTAACCTTGTTTCTATGCGGATAAACCTTCACCTGAACCTGCTCCCTGCTGAATGCTCCCAGCATTGCCACTTCCACAGCCACTAACTGCTTCAGCCTAGCACGGGGTCAATAAGCCCAGGGATGTCTGAAGCCCTTGGGGCTCCTGCACCACGAGGCGTGCGTCTCTCCTCTCGCCGCCTCCCAGCCCTGCCGTCATCTGATGGGATGTGCAGAGTCCAAGGTCAGAGCAAGGTGCGCAGGGGGACAGACAGGAACGTGTGTCCAACAGACAGGTACCAGGTAACCTCTGGGCCACAATCAGAGGCTGAGCTCCCTCCACATTCTGTCCAGTGGTGTCTGTACGTGTGTTATGGGGCCACGAGTGAAGGTGAAGGGCGGCCACTCTGAGTTGTGGATGCAAGATGCCCAGGAGGCATGGCTGGGGGGGGGTGACGGCCAGGTGTGGCCAACCAGCGTGCCCTCTGCCCGCCAGGTGCGGCCACCTGGCCTGCCCGTCTGCCAGGTGTGGTGCTGCAGCCTGCCCCGTCGGCCAGGTGTGGGGCTGCAACCCCTGCAGGGAGGGCGACTGTTCCCCATCTGCAACCCTGCCCTGTCTGCTTGGGAGCAGCAGAGTGACCTTTATCAGTCTCTGTCCGCTGCAACCAGGGGAGTAAGCCGGAGCTCCCAGCTGCGTGTGGAAGGCTTGAAGACTTCAGTGGGGGAAAGGCAGGAGAGGAAGGGAGAAGCAGAAGAGATGAAGAAAGGGGAGGTCACAGAGAAAGGGTGGGCAGACAGGGACAGCACGGCCGGGAGACGCACGTCAGGGTCCCGAGGTCTGGCCGCCTAGGGTGACATCTCCCCTGGCAGAAGAGCCCAGCGTCCACCTCTGTCCTCTCAGTCCCGACTCTGCCACGCCGTGGGCCGGGGGCCGGAGGACGACTCGGGTGGGGTGGGCTCCACCTCCCGGACCTGCGCGTACCTTGAACAGCGAGGAGAAGACGTGGAAGGTGTACACGGCACACGAGCCGTCCGAGTCGCACATGAGCTGGTTGATGTGGCTGCGCCAGGCCTCCTCGGCGTCATCGCAGGCCGCGGGCTGGAAGGCCGCCAGGATGGCCGAGAAGAAGGGCGAGGGCGGCGGGGACAGGCCCCCGTCAGTGTCCCCAAAGCTGGGAGAAAGGAAAACGCGGTCCCAGCACCAGGAGGAAGCGGCTCTGCCCGCGCCCCCCGTGTCTGGGCACCCGCCTTTCCTCCGAGGCCTCCTGGGCTCTTCTGAATCTGGAACATGGGGTGCCCCTTCTAGACTTCCTGGGGTCCCCCCGACCCAACGTCCGTTACACACACTCATCCCCAGTCAGCCTTCAGAGACTGCCCTGTGATCTCCCGAGGGGCCGGTCCCCAGACAGAGCAAGTTGCTGCCTAGGCTTCAGCACTTTCTTTCCTCTTCACTTCTCATTAGGAAAAACTATGATGAAAATTATGAATCTTTAAACTTTTTCTCTTTGAGGAGAGTGTTAACAAATGCATATGATGAATGCCCCGAAAGAAAAAAGTGGAGGAAAGCAGGGAATGACAAAAGAGAAACGCAGGGCTTGAGAGACAGAAAAGAAGGAAGAAAGGAGAGAGAAAGAATAAGAAAGGAAAAATCAGATCCTTGTAGGTATGTCCTTAGCCTCCTTTTCCTCGGATGGGCAGCCCCAAGCACCACCACAGAAGGCTGCTGCCTGCTTTCACTTAGCTCTTAGGCTCAGGTCAGAGCGGTGAGTTTTAGGAGCTCAATTTTCTTCTCCTCAAGTCAATGTGTAGCATTATTGCTTGGGATTTCTTCCAGATGCTGCATTAGTTCAGCCAATGGTGTTTTTAATCGATTCCTCTTGATCTGCTTCTATTTATAATCTCTATGTCTCACTAGTCTCAGAAATATCAGCCACAGGCAGAAAATCACCCACTTAAAAGAAGCACATCCTTAGCTTATAAAGAATCTCTTGTTCTGATCTTTTAACTCAAAACAGAAAGAACTCCTCATTTCTAAGACCTGCCAATTTTCGCACATCCTCCAATCTAACCTGGCCCCCGTGGTTTTTCTACTGCTCTAAGACCTTCAGGGTTTCTCCCTGAGCATCCTTTACTGGCTCCAGGTAAGGCCTACCCTGACCCTGGGTGATTCCAACCAACTGAGCGCCCCCATGCTGTGTGTCCGTTTGGACGTCTTCTTTTGGGAAGTCCCAGCAGTGCGAGCGTGACATTCAATGTGGGTTAGAGGGGGCACAAGGTAATGGCACCTCCCATTTCCACCTCCGACTCTACCTGGCGAGGGTAAACTGGTCCGGCGCCCGCTCACCCTTCTCTTCCCCCTCGGTCGTATCCAGGCTGAAGCTGTCGCTGCATTCGAACGTGGCCGGGAGCTCATTGATGGAGCTGGAAAGGTCGTCCTCGCGCACGGTCGTGTCCTGCTCGTGTCCAGCTTCAGCCTGGAGGAACAGAAACAGAGAGGTCATTCCCCGATAGGTAAGGCTCTATCCTGGGGAAAAGCAAAGACACCGAAACCTGAGTATGGTAGACTTGTCTTCTAGCATACAACACGGTCCATTTCCATAACTGGACACAGGGAGTCTCTGAAGTACTGCTTATGCTGTAGCTTTCAAAAAAATCTTTTCCTCAATAGTTTCCAAAGGGGCTCACAGGTGCCTAGAGAGCTCCTGTCCGACCGCCCCATTTTAGAGATGAGGGACAGAGAGGGATTCATCCAATACCAGGTGAGGCACGAGTCCGAGCTGGATGAGTGGCCCAACCTCAGATTCAGGGCACCGCCCACTGCCCAGGTGCCCGATCTGGAGACGAGCCTCCAGACATGGGCATTTAGAGCCATCAGCATCCAGGGCAGGGGATTCTGGAAGCACCCGCAGTGCATGTGTGTGTGCGTGCGTGTGCGTGTGTGAGCCCCGCAGTTATGGCTGAACCTGCCTCGTTCCATATCAAAACTGCCCCTTGACGATAAGAGACACGAGCTCACACCTTGCTAAGAAATACAGGAATGAGCAGCAAAGCGAAAAGGCTGCAGGGCAGGCAGACCTGGATGAGTGAGAGGCAGGAAGGAGACGGAGCAAACAAAATGGAAAACAGAAGTGGGCTTGACCCTGGGCCAGGGGGAAATGAGCGAGAGAATGGATTGTTCTTTAAGAGAGGAAGGAAGGCGACTGGGTTACAGAACAGCAGAGGCGAGGAAGAATGTACATGCATGTGTCAGTAAGCCATTTTCCTAAAACAAAAACAAAATCGGGGTGAGACAGAAATGTCCTCTTTGTACATGAATTAGAGCATCTTCCTGAGTTAACAGACGCGCCCATTTTGCTCATTTAACATGTAGTATTTTGAATCTAGGAGTCACAGGGCAACCGACAGGAATAAAGGAATGTTAGGGAGAGGGATTTCTCATGTCGCTGAAGGACTTGCTTATAAAGGCTGAGTTTCAGAGGCTTACCCACCTCTGCTTCTGGCAGCATTTTAAAACTACGGCGGGCCTGCCGGGGCGGCCACTGCTGAGGGGCAGGTGATTAGCGCACACTGCCTCCTCTGTTAGGTAGGGGAGGGCTGTGCGCATGCAAAATGTCCTTTAGTTCCAATCCTAACATCACAGACCTATCAAATATCACAGAAACCCAGTGCATGTAAAAAAACAGGGAGAGCGTCTCAGAAATGAGACTCAACCTTTCCCAGATAGAATTCGATGATTTCTGTATGAATCCATAAAACATTACTTCTTTGGTAGTGCTTTCTATGAGAGATCTACATATTTTAGGACTCAAAAGAGAAAAAATCATGAAAATGACAATACCAAGACTGAGAAGTATAAAATGCTAAAAGTTCCACTTTTATTTTGTGATGTCTTTTTTATGAAATTTAGTTTTTTTTTTTTTTGGGTGCACGGTCTGGGAATTAAACCCAGGTCTCCCGCATGGAAGGCGAGCATTCTACCACTGAACCATCCGTGCACTTAACATTTAATTTCTTAATCCCAGGATTCTGGCATCTTAACCCCAGAGAAGTTCTCTTTCTGGCCTTTTTTACTAAAAAGGGGATTTTGCTCACTCTAGGAATTCTGATCATAATCCCTTAGCAATAGGACAATATTAGAAATAATTCTCATTTAAGTGTCAACATTTTTAGGTCATTGCAACTTGGTTGTCCTTGCTTTAAAGTACATAGAGTTTCCCAGATGTTGGATCAGCTTTTATAGTGTTCTGCAACTGTCTCATATTTTTTTCCTTTTCAAAGTATCAGAAAGAAAATACTTTTATAATTTTTTTTTTCTATTTTATCATCCCTTTCAAATATACACAAGCAGAACCAAACTCCGGATAAAGAAAACTTTACCCTATCCTGTCAACTATAGTTGATTTGATAGCTCTAATGTAAGAAAATAAAATTCTGCAAGATAGGTATCTATGTGAGCACAGCGTGGGACTCCACAGTGTTTTATACACAGGAAATTTTAATAAAATCAAATTTAAATAAAATATACACCATTAAGATATTTTTGAGCCAGTTTTTTTAAATAGAAAAAAAAAAAACCATGAGGCTCTTTTCCCCTAAGAATCTGTCTAGGTCAGTTTTGTGCAAATCTAAGTATAATACTGTGATAGACACTGAAAATTCCAGTAGCACGCCAAAACGCAGAACAGATTCAATGAACAAATTGTGTAATTGGTTCCTACGCAGGAAAAAATGTGCTCGGCAAGTGCACACGCACACCCACGCTCCCCCCCGGCAGACCGTGGCACAGGCCACGAGAGGGCTCAGTGCCCAGCCTCTGGTCTCAGAGACACTCCGATTAGCAGCGTCCACACTCTGGGGACAGTGCAGCCTGTCTCGTTTTAAAAAGATGTTTTTAAACATTTCGTTAAAAAGAAATCAATTCTCCTTCAACCACGCTTGTGGAAAGATGGTCGCTCAAGGCCAGGGTAAAATGACCCCAAACATGGCCCCGTGGGACCAGCGCCCAGAAAGAGATGAGAGGCAGGCCCACTTTTAACCCCGTGAGAAGTTGCAGAAAATCGGAAGTCATTTTTTTTTTTTTAAAGGAAACCATGAACAGAATTGCCCAAACTGCTTCACCTTAGAACCCTCCGAAACGTGCAGACTATTCAGGTCGGGCAGAGACGCGTCGAAGCTGTCCATTCTCGTGCTGCAGGGCTGGGGCACGGCGCGGCTCAGGTCGCTGCATGCCGCCGAGAGCGCGTCTGCAGGGCTGGCGTGGTCAGGGGGCGAGAAGGCCATGATCTGCGGGAAAAGCAAAGGAAGTGGAGCTGAATGTGTGGCCCCTGCTTCAAAAGCTCTCATTGTTCTTTGCCTAAGAGCACAAGCCACTGTTCGCTGGCTGTGAGCTGGCCCATTTCACCGTTACTGGACCTTGCACCCAGCAGCTGGCAGTCTAGTATTGTGTTGCAGTTCTCGAAAACACGACCACCTAAATTGTCAAAGAACTACATCAGAACGTTGGCCGGATTCCCTAAATCTTTAGATTGTCTGTCTGAGGAATTTATTAAAAGGTTCCAGCCCAATAAAGTTTATTTGGAAATTCTAGGCCTCACAGACGTGATAGCTTTCAGGGTTTATAGCAAATGTCCCAATGCGTGTCGACATTTGCAGCCTACGGAGAGGAGGCCCTGAAAATCCGTGAGGGACCCTTCAGACCTTGGTCAAGCAGCTGGGTAAAGTCTCCTTAGTGGCAGCTGGAAGCCACACGCCTGCTTTCACGGAAAGTCAGCCTTCGGACTCCTGCGGTGGGGACTCCTACTCACGAGGTCTGCGTGCTCCAGGAGCTGGCTGGCTGTGAGGTCCTCCTCCTCGGATGACTCATCGGAGTCCTCAGGGTGCAGCTTGTGGAGGCTGGGGGTGCTCCCCGAGAGCTGGTGCTCCTCCAGCAGCTGCAGGTCGCACTTGTCCAGGCTGTCCAGGGAGCGCCTGCGCACGCCCCAGTTGAAGTTGTCCATACTCTCGCCCTGGAAGCACATCCGCCAGGGTCAGTGCCAGGGCCCCGCAGTCACACCCCAGCATGCCAGGGTCAGTGCCAGCGCCCCGCAGTCACACCCCAGCACACCAACATACTCGCAGCTCAGAGAGACAGACACCTTCCCATGGTGAACCCATGGCACCCACCATTTGGGTGAAAACTAAGAAAAGCATGCTTTTTTCATGTGATTGCAAACTGAATCCTAGGTAGAAGTGAGCACACATTTTTCTTTGGTGTGGTGGACAATACTATGTTTTTTTTTTTTTTTGCATGGGCAGGCACCGGGAATCAAACCGGGGTCTCTGGCATGGCAGGTGAGAACTTTGCCTGCTGAGCCACTGTGGCCCACCCAATACTACGTTTTTTAAAGGTTGAATTCGGTAAACTCTGTAAAGAATCTGTTGTTTTGAAAATCTGTAAGGTAGAGGCTAACATTAAAACAACTTCAAATGCGCCTCCACTCCCCACCCGCCCCGAAGCGTGTGCTGTAGCACATTCCATACCGTTTCCTTATTAAGTGGAGGAGCATTAGGGAAACATTCCAGCCTGTTTTTGCCATAGCGATTTTCACAGATAAAATGCGGAGTCACAGAGTATCAGAGAGCAGCTGGACAATGCCTGATAATGCAAAGACTGAAGCAGCAGGGCTCAGCTTTGGCTGCACACTCATTTTTAATGGACAGCAATCACCCTTTTGACACGAAGCCACTGGCTTGGAGCCAAGGCTGGTGCTGAGCGGCACATTCCCATTTACTGAGAACTGGGCTAAATGGCCACAGAAGTGTTAAGGAAAGCCTTTAGTTGTATCTCAGACTTTTTCTGCAAACCATCAGGCAGTAAAGACATTTATTTGGTAGATATAAATATTTTTTTCCTAGAAATGCATTTGGGTTTTACTCTTCTCTTTGTTAAGATAGAAAGAGAAGAAGAGAAATATTATCCAGCCCCCTGATACGCTCATTTTAACCTAAACAAACAGGCAATCCGAATAAAACTTTCCACAAAAGGCTTTCACTTGTCTGTAATTCGAACACCGTCTGATGGTTCACAATGAAAATGTTCTTCATTTGGAACCCACCGACTCGTCGGAGGGGCTGCGAGAGGCGCCACAGTAGATGCCACTTAACTGGCTTTGCAGATACATCCACGTAGCCAGACAAAAGAAAAATAACTTTTTCTGATGAGAGCTCAAGAAATGGCAAAATAATATAATACGAAAGATGCAAATTACAGCTAAGGTTAGTGAGTGCAAAGTTTATGAATCTGCCTCTGGTCTAAGGGTCTGTGTTTCCTGGCTCCTGAGGAGACAAAGCTGGCTGCTGCCTGCACAGTCTCGCGTAGCGGTGCTGCGCCTCGGTAGATGGCGGCAGGTAAGAGCCCTCAGCGCTGCGGTGCCGAGACAGAAATGACCCTTACTCATGCCACTCCCGACATTCATGGGCCTTAAGGGCTGTTCACGGTAAGGGGGAAGCAGACTCGGAAGCTCCCTCGACACCGCGTAGCTGCCTCTGCTATTGACTCTGCTGCGGTAAATCACCACAGAACTCTTTTGTCCCCATGGGGGAAATGGCCAAGTGTTCTGCTGCAATTTTAAAATAATGGTTGCAGTGGAGAAAATGAAGAGGCAGGAGTGCTGGAAGGAACAGGAAAATGCAATGTGTGAAATAATGAGAGCGATAAAGAAAAGCGAGACCACAGAGAGTAAAAAGAGAAGAGTGCGAAATAACCGGGAGAAGTTATTTTCACGCAAACATAAGTGCGCTAATCTGTTCTCTTATGCCAAATCGCTGGATGGGTCAGAGGAACTAACGTAAGCAACAACTCCGGACGTCGCCCACACTGAACCCGGGACCAGGGCACTGGGAGAAGGCTGCAGGGGCACAGACCACGGCTGCTGCGGACCGGGCGGCCGAAGAGCTGACCTAGGCACGAGAAAAGGAAGCCAAGGAAACCTGTTCTGGCAGGAATCAGACCTTACTGCTTTGCCAGCGGATGCAGCAGCTTCTTTAGAGTCAGAGGTGTGCAGCTGAAGCTTCCCCGGTGGCGGCTGGGGGATGGAGAGGAGCGGTGCTCTAACGTCTGCTGTGCTTAACAAGTTAAGGAGCTTTCTCACCTCCCCTCCTGGGAAATGCCCCTACATGGCCCCGTAAAGATCATCAGATTTGCTTTTGGACAGCAAGATGCTCTTCGCATTTTATGTTCTATAAAAGGTTAAAAGTCAAAACAGTGTTTTGCTGACTAAGATTTTGTGTGAAGAAAATTCAGATGATGGCAAACTATTCCCAATGGACAATTCGTTATCAAACAATTGGGTTATCAAACTGTAATAAACCATTCAGGATTGATGCTGAGATGAGAAAGTATTATGAACATTTTTGAAATGTTGGAAATAATATTCTTTGGGATCCACAGGATCACTGTGGAGGAATCCTGGGTGCACATGGCCAAAAATGCTCCCCAAACGCAGCTAGTCAGGTGAGTCCGATATGAGGGAGGGTGGGTGAGCACGGGGCCCAGGAGGCTGGCTGGAGCCTAGGCTAGGCCTGATGTCTGTGAGGAATTACTATCAGCACCTGCTTTTCTTGCAAACGGGTCCTGGTTTGGATGAAATTATAGTCATCATATATAGAGAGCACCTAGTTCCTAGAAAATAAAACGATTCCTTTGGGAGTCTATATGACCTATCCTTACATGTAGATTGTTGGTTTCATTTTTAATAAAAGAATGCAGTGACAAAAGCAATCCAGTTGTGCAACCGCCTAATCAGAAATTATGGGTTTCCCAGGGATCATGTTTAAAAAACGAGTTTCTCTCCAGAGATATAGTCATGCAACTTCCAGAACTAGGCATAAGAAGGTTCTAGAAAACCCTTGTATGTAGACTTTAGAAATAGTTCCATTCTAGAGCAGTCAAGAAAATGTCCTTTAAAAATCACACACCTACATGTAAATATGCAGGCAAATAGGCGCACATATGCTAGAAAGGAGGAAGAAAGCAATTATGTTGTTATAAATCTGCAATGATGCCAAACATCTATTAGCGTAACTGAATTAAAAATAGCATCATCTTACCTGGAGTTCCTGGAAGCAAATTGAAAGGACAGAAAAACAAATAAAAGGTCTATTTAAAATGATTACATTAAAGATACTCAAGTGCATTTGTCTTAGTTTTAACATGATAGTAATTCAGTGTATTAATAATATATACTTTGGTAGCTGCAACTTAAAAAATAAGGTAAAGACACTCAAACCCCAAAGAGAAAAATCAGTATCAAACATCAGAAATTCAAAGACTCTTAGTGGTGGATGATGTCGTTGGGGCGATGAGGAACATAATTTCTGAAACAGCTTTCCACTTATTACTGACAGCTTTGTCGTCCTCAACACATTTTTTTTTTCAGAATGACTAAATGTCTATTTGTGGGAAATTTGTTAAATGCCATGGGAAAAAGAATGAGGGTCATCAAATGGGGGTTAAAAAAGGGTTATCACCTGACTCTGCTCACGAAGTGGAAAGGGCTTGTGAGCAGATGAACAGAAACTTTTCACTGCTGATGCGCAATTAATAACCCAGATGCAGCACCTTTTAGATTCGGAAAAGTTCAAGGGCAAACAAATCCTGACAGACACTTTTCAATGAATCCTGAGACTACTTAATGAAAAGGAACAGACACGACAAAAATGAATGAATAAAAATGTCTTTTTTTTTTGACAACTGTGTTTTGATCTGCAAGTCTAAGATGCTTAACTTTCTCAGATGAGGACATATTAAGATTATCTACCAAAGGCAGGAGTTCAAGGGAACTAAAACTTGGAATGCCAACTCTGTGCCTGACACCATGCTTTACACAGGTTACCTTATTTCACCCTCATGTCAACTCTAGAGGTAGGTATTATGATACCCATTTCACAGATAAGAAAGCAGAAAGCAAGAGACACTGCATCCATACTTAAGGTCATCTAGCTAGGAAGGCAGCAGAGTTGAAATTCAAATTCTGACCTGCCCGACTCCATAGCCAAACCATTTTCTTCTCCCACTCTGTGAGCTCAGCTGAACACCTCATTATAATCTTACCACAAAGTGGCAGAACATTCTCAAACAGTTTATGTTTTTGGATAAAATGTGCACTCTCACCCCCTTGAGTTTCTTATAAAATCTTTATCATATAAGATAAAATAATCATTGATTGTTTTTTGTTGGTAGGGCAAAAATAGAAGACTAGAAGGATGGGATAATGTTCATTATATTTTCCCTGAAAAACACTAGTGTCATATTTATTTGCAAGCAATGGGTGTCTCAGATTTTTCTTCCTTTATTTTGCTAGAGATTAAATTTGCTAGTTGCTCTAACACTGTGCCTGCTTCTTCCATTTACAGCATTCCTGTTAGGTCATGTCACACATTATCTTTGGTTGAGATGGGAAAACAATGTCTCTGTAGCCGCATCTGTGTATTCCTCCCCGGTTTAATTTCCAAGTGTAGACAGAGCCTAAGCTGGAAATCTCACCTAAGAGCCGAGATCAGGTTCCTGGCGGGGGTCAGGGAGCTGCTATTTGATCTCCCATACGGCTCTGGCTGGAGGAATTGTGAGTGTTCACAGTGGCCGCACTGACTTTGGACTTCTTAAACAAATGCTCCTCACCACTCAGGGCGCCTGCCTCCTCCAGCGCCAGTCATGGGCAGCGGCCAGCACTCGCTGCAAGAGCTCTCACTGGCTATGCACAACTCAGGGTGGAAATCAAGCTGACCCTTACTGTAAGGGCGCCTCCCAGGGAGTGCCTTTTATTCTCTTTAAGGACTGGGTCTCCTTGACTTGCTTTCCAGGGAAAGAACTAGTGAAGAAACATGCTGAGGGCATGGATCTCTCCTGCGGGCATGACCATGGTGGGGGGGGGGAGGGGACGGAGGGAAGTGGAGAGGGGAGGGGACGGGAGGCGAGTGGCCCCGAGTGGCTCCTTGGCCTCACCTTGACATAAGCGGATCGGTTAGAAATGAACCTTTTAGGGAAGGTGAGTGCCTCCTCAAAGCATCCTTCCCCACCAGCTTGGGGTTAAGGTGGATGGGCTCCCCAGCTCCAGGCTGTCATAAACTGTGAATTTGGGCCCCCATTTTAGCTGCGAGATGAAAGAGCCAGCTTGGGGCTGTGGGCAGCACGCGGGCCAGGCCAGCCTCCCCACGTGGGCGCTAGTTCCTGGCCCGAGGCTAGGGCGACTCTGCAGCGCTTACACTCGCTAAAGCGCGGCTGATTCACAACACAGTCCCCCCCGCCCCCCAACGCTGGAGCCCGCGGGCTCTGCTCTGCTGGGGCAGGCAGGGCTTGAAGTAACTGAATTAGAGTAATGCCATACTGCAAATAACCCAACGCTGAGCATATTTTCCTCAGGAGCCAAAGGACAGGCTCAGAACCCGAGTGTGCTCTCTTCTGGACACACACACACACACACACACACACACAGCTAAGGACGGCTGTGCCATGTAGCAGCCGCACAGGCAGGAAGGGTGTGGGACAGTCACCAAAGTTCAGCTGCTGCACTCTGAATAAGCTGATTCAAAATAAAGTTCACGGCTGTTACAAAAACTCCTTGTTTAGCAGGTAGAAAGGGCCCCTAGTGGGGAAGGAGGGGGCACAGGTGATGTACAGAGTCTACCGTACCTCCCCGTCTTCCAGCTCCACGTCCAGGAAGTCGAAGTCTCGGAAGACCCTGAACTGCTGCTCGCTGCTCGTGTCCTCCATGTTCTCCTGCTCCCGGGCGCCGTCCTCCGAGGACACCAAGCTCGCCTGGTGCTCGAGCAGGTCCAGATCCCCACACGACGAGAAGATCACCTATGGGCCGAAAGACCTCTCCTGGGAAACTTCTCCCTGGAGGGGGCTGTGCTACACAAAGCTGCAAAGCGCTTTTCCAGCACACACCTAATTCCTTAAGTGGGTATTTTTAGAGTGTTCTTTTATTATTTATGCTGGACAGGTGCCCACAGTTTACACCCGCTGCCAGGACGCCGCGCCATGCACCAGGGGAACGTTCAAGACTCAGACTGCTGCCTCCTAATGAAGGCTGGATCCTACATGGATGTGCATGCGTGTGTACTGAGTGTGTGTGTGTGTGTATGAGTGGATGAGTGAGGTATGTGTGTGTGTTTGAGGGAGTGAGTGTGTACTGAAGTGTACATGTAAGTGTGTGAGTGTTGGTGAGCATAGGTGAGGGCATGTGTGAGTGTGTGTGAGTGTGTGAGCATGTGAGCACATGCGTGTGCATGAAACAACTAAGTAGCTTTTCACAGACAAACTGGAATAGCCAACAAAAGTTTCCATTGTTTTTGAACTGTCAAAAATTAAAAACATTTGCACACACATACACATCCCATACATTTAAATTATGGTAAAAGGGATACCAAGATACATTGTTGCAAAATGAATTGAGAGCAAAGGATTTAACCCTTTCAGAGATAAACTAGGAACTGACTAAGGAATTAGAAAAAGATGCCCAAAAGTGGACGCTGCTTTGTTTGAATTACAGGAGAGTAGCTGAGCAATCACATGCATAATTTTTACTTGAATTTCCTGTTCTTTTGATTTTAAAAAAAATAACATGTTTATTTTAAAATCTTTAATATGCTAATATTTAAAAATTTAGTTCTGTGCTGAGTTTTCTTTCCACTAGGATATTTTCATAAAACTTTGTAAAAATAATAAATTGCAAATGAACCAAAATGTTTTGCCACCCAGCCTCTACTAAATGGATTGATACTGGAAAAGATTAATAGTACTTTTTATATAGTCATTGTAATGTCTTAATCTTCCTTGAGAAGAATTAAAAAAATTTTTTTTCATTGTGAAATAAAACACATACAAAAAAGTAATAAATTTCAAAGTACCTTTTAACAAGTGGTTATGGAACAGATTTCAGAGTTTGGTATGGGTTACAGTTCCACAATTTCTCCTTTTTCCTTCTAGCTGCTCTAAGACACTGGAGACTAATGGAAGTATCAGTATAATGATTCACCAGTCACACTCATTTGTTAAATCCTGTCATCTCTGTTACAACGCCTCCTTCTCCTTTGATCTTTCTCTCTTGGTTTAGGGGTATTTGGGCTATGCCCATTCTACTTTTTCATGTGGAAGGGCTGCTGTAATACGGGATAGGGGGATGGAACTAGCTGATGTTCTGGAGAGGCTGGCCCCTCTGGGTTTCAGGAATTACCTGGCCTAGGAACCCACCTGGAGGTTGTGGGTTTCTAGAAAGAAAACTTAGTGCGAGAAACAATTGTAGAATCTCAGAAAATGCCTAAGTGTTCTTAGGAGTGATGCTGATCGGGGCTTGGCAAACCATGGCAATTAGCAACATCTGGCTGAAGCTTGCATAGGAGTCTCCAGAATAGCCTCTTGACTCCATCTGAACTGCTTACCCATTGATACATCATTAACATTTGTTACATTTCTTTTCCTGATAAGAATTTAAGTATAACAAACATCTCTCAAAAGTAAAAAAAAAAGGAAATGGATTTTAAATGTACTTTTCTTCTCCAGTGTTGAAGAATAACCATAAGATGTATATTATGTTCTTATAAAATGATACATGCACACACTTGTGCACAGAGATTGCCAAAGGGTTTACACAATAAGAGCTTCGAGGGCCAGTCAGCCAGTGAGAGGAGCAGCGAGAAGAGAGAGCCTAGAATTCTGACTTTCTCCATTGCAGGTGCCTTGCCTAGTGCCATTTCTCCCTCTGGGAAGCACTCCTGGTCAACTTTTCACGCTACAAAGGCCCAGCACAGAGGTAGGCAGGGCGGGTCCGAGGGGACAAGGGCAGCCACAGCGGCCCCGGCTGGCAAAGTGGTCCCATATCTCTCCTCTGCGGTGGAGGGGGGCTCTGTCTGCCCAGGCCCCTGTCACCTGTCCCTTCTGCGGGAAATAATGTCACGGGAGCAGCACCAACCTCCCCCCCGCCGGGGCTCAGTAATGTTTAGAAGTTACTCAGATGCAGGCACAGCCAGGCTGACGGCTGGTGGGGTGCTGCTTCAGGTGACAGGAAGTATCAATGTACTTAGGAGCCTCTAATATTTCACTTGATCCTGAATGACATTAACGGATACGTCTGGGATTTAGAAAATAGCTCTGCAGAGAATCTTTCTGGACAATTCTTACTTCATTTGGAATACTACTCAGTTTGCTAGTTCTTATGCGGTTAATAATAAAGTCACTGTGCCTTAGTTAAAACAGAAATACCTGGTGAACTCAGTCCCTGAGATTTTTATTGTTGTTTCACTGTAATATACTCAAATGCACACAAGCAATTTGAATTTTCTAAGTGTTATAAAGGGTTCAGAAGCATACTTTTACCATTTCATTCTTTGATTCACTCAAAAGCCCAATTGCATTAAAAAAATTACAGCAGCAGCAGTTTATATGAGAAAAATACATAAAATGATACATCAGTACGTTCATCTTTGTGGTGTGTGAGCACGGAGTGCTGTCACAGTAGGAGGCCTATGGACAGAAAGCAAAACCACACCCCAAAGGAATGTTTGTCACGCAAGGACAAACATTCAAGGAAGACTGGATATATTTAGTAAAAACAAAGAAGCTTGAAAAATGAAAATAACTGAGTATCCCCAGACAAACGGGAACAAGTGGCCAACAATATCATCCACTGTTTCTGAAGCAAGTGCGATTAAAGCTGCGGAGAGGGGGAGGTGACCGCGTGGGGGTCTCCTCGCGGGCTGTGCCGTCAGCACCTGTCACCGCGCTCGACTCCTCTGAACCGCACGGTCCAGTCCCCGGCAGAGAACTGCCCAGCCACGGCCACGAGCCGACCCAAGGCCAAAAAGGACGCCACGAGCAACGCGCCGGCGTGCCAGGACTTACCGATGGGTTTTTGCTTAGCCCGACTTCTTGGCCACACAGAGAAAGGACATGCACCAACTTCTCTTTTGTCCTCTTCTGGAAAAGAAACGCACAGTCAGGGTTTAACTGGAGGCTGTGGCCTGGGCCTGAGCCGTTCAGGGCAGCGGCCACGAGCCGCACGTGGCTCCCGTGCACTGCGGTGGGGACGGTGAGAACTGAGATGTGAAATTCACACTGTACTTGGGAGACTCGGTATGGAGAAGGAATATTAAATAGCTCATCAATAATTTTAAAATATGGATTACATGTTGGAAATGATATTTTGGACATATTTGGGTAAAGTTATTAAAGTTATTCTCACCTTTTTGCTTTGACTGTTTTAAAGGTGGCTATTAGAAAATTTAAAGCGAAGCGCATGCTGTATATCCATTGCACAGCGCAGATCTAAGACATTCTAGGAGGGTGAAAACCAGAGCTCCTTCAGAGGACCTTCCATTACTCTTCTTGGTAATCTTTTATTGAATGTTCAACTGAAGTATTAACAAGGCTTTCCTTATACCTAAATTAAATCCTTTATGTTACAGCACAATCTGTTTTCCTCAAATAGGAAACAGAATGAAAACTTCAATTGTTTGAAAGCCATGTTAAATCTTTCTTAATTTGTTTTCCCTGAAGTTAAATAGGTTCAATTCCTTTTGCTTTTCTTCCTAAACCTTGTTTTTCAGCCCTTTAAACCTGGAGACTCTTTCTATAAACCATCGCATTATCCATTCACAGAGATAAACAGATGTCTCAGAATGACTGGTGAATTGAAAATGAGAAGAAGGAGTAACCTGAGCCTAAAAAATGTTAATGCACTGCAGAAATGCTCTACAAGCAACCTTCCTGATCTCTTCAGAATGCTTCCCCACCCTCTTTGGGAAGACTGCTAGAGGCCAGCACCCATCATGGATTTTTCTTTTTAATGGAGCGCTGGGTCAGTGCATTCTTCCTTCCCCACTGTAGACGAGACACTCATGTTACCTCTTTTTTTTTTTTTTTCCAATAAGAAACTCTTTTGAGTTTTATTTTTCCAAGGGAAGGTCCTGGGATCATTCATTCTGGCACCACCTAGGAGTGCTTATTAGAATGCAGATTCCTGGGCCTAGCACCTGAAAAACCAAATCAGAATCACTGACAGAAGCCTGGATATCTGCATTTTAACAGTTTTCCTCAGTGAATCTTGGATGCATACTAACATCAAACAACTGCTTTGGAACGGAGATCCCAAAGTGGAACTCACCCAAGGCCATCTGCTGGGTTCAGAAAAATACCATGAGAGCTTTTAAATATATTGTAATACAGTTTAAGGGTTAGGGGTGGTAGCTATAGATTCAGACTGTCTGCAGAAAATTCTGGCCCTGCTCTTGACTAATTTTTTTTTTTAAACTTTTTTTATTAATTAAAAAACTTAACAAAAGAACATTAATATATCATTCCATTCTACATATACAATCAGTAATTCTTATTATTATCACATAGTTGCATATTCATTTCTTAGAACATTTGCATCGATTTAGAAAAAGAAATAAAAAGACATCAGAAAAAGAAATAAAATGATAATAGAGAAAAAAAGATTATACATACCATACCCCTTACCCCTTGCTTTCATTTATCACTAGCATTTCAAACTAAATTTATTTTTTCATTTGTTCCCCCTATTATTTATTTTTATTCCATATGTTCTA
>PVIY010022780.1:0-40250 GCA_004026745.1 Myrmecophaga tridactyla | reverse complement strand
AAAAGCTAGTGATAAATGAAAGTGAGGGTAAGGGGTATGGTATGTATAATCTTTTTTTTCCATTATCATTTTATTTCTTTTTCAGTTGTCTTTTTATTTCTTTATCTGAATTGATGCAAATGTTCTAAGAAATGATGAATATGCAACTATGTGATGATATTGAGAATTACTGATTAGATATGTAGAACAGAATGATACATTAATGTTTTTGTTTTTTTGTTCTTAATTTTTTAAATTAATAAATAAATTTAAAATAAAAAAGAGCAGAAAGCATTAGAGCATCACAAGTCTAAATGTCTGAAATTATTGAGTTACTATTTTAAATAAAATGTGAACTTTTTTAGGAAAAAAAATTTGATTTTAAAATTTTTAATTGTTAAAAATAACATTAATAAAACTGGGCTGATGTATTTTTGGGATTAAACCATGTAGAAAAGTGTTGTTTATGAAAAAATAGCACAATGGAAAAGAATAATACAATTTGTACCAAATTATAGAGCTAACATTACAAATTATATGGTTGTGATATATTATATTAGACAGACTGTGATAAATTAAACATGCATATAATGAACCCTAGGGTAACTGAACATGGCAGATACAGTATAAAGGCAGAATTCATGAAAGTAAGGAAGAGAGCAAGATAATATAGAACCTGAAGGCTCCTGTAAAATTTTGATTTTTACTCTTAATGTGATGCAAAGTCTATCTAAAGTTTAGATAGACTAAATTATTAGGTTTTTATGAAGAAAGTGATGAAAAAATTTACAATTTTATAGTAACATTCTTGGTTTTTACATTGAGATAGACTCACAGAAGTAATGTTGGAAAACAAAGAGATAATCTAGAAGACTTTAATGTTAATTTAAAGACTGAGATGATTGTTCTTTGCATCAGGGAGGTAGAAAAGGAGATATTTAGAAATAGTCACATTCCATATATGATATGCTTTTGAACTCAGTGTGAAATGTGTGACTAGAGAATATGTCAAGATGACTCCTAAGTCTTTGCCTGAACAAGTAGCAGAATAGCTTTTCATTATTTGAGATTAAAATTCAGATATTGATAAAACCTACTTGAGCATTAACTTGTGATGATAGACTATGTTCATTATATATGTATAGCCCTTTGATACTGTCTGGCACAAAGCAGAGGCTAAGTAAACATAATCTACTTAATTCCATTACTATATAACTTCTAACATTTACAAAAAACTATTGTTCTTATTTGCCATGCTCTTTACCAGTCTTATTTTCTTTATATTATTTAAGTAGTTCAAAGCTCAAAATACATAGAATTTTTCTATACCACCAAGAGGGAAAGTAATTTGTCTTAAAAACACTTCTGATCATATATTACATAAATATGTTATGCATTGTTATAATTAGCAAAAACAGATGGGCAGTGCAAATAGTCTATTTTTTCACATTGCACAAAGATTCATTTAGTAAAATCATAAATGCTTTATAGAATATATTAACAGAGGATAGGGCAGTCTGAATTTAATTAAAACACAAGTATCTTCTAAACTTATACTATCTGAAAAATTAGAGAATCTGATGACCATCATTGTCAACAAAAACCAACAGCATTCATTTCCTAAATCATAGAAATGTATGTAAATTAAAGCAAGACAAGCACAGTTTATGAAAAATGCCAGAAATGTGAAGGGCTCATGAATATGAGGTAAGAAACAATGCATGTACAAGATGAGATATTAGTCCAAAAATTATATTTAAAAAAAAATGAATGCTGGAGATGTAAATTTAGTTCACTGGTAAAATTCCTGCCTGCCATGCAGGAGACCAGGGTTACATTCCTGGCCTGTGCCTTCCCCCCACCACCCCCCACAAAATGAATGCTTATCAAAACATCTCCAATTGCAAATAAATAAAGATCAATTGCCATAAATATGGATTCTAAGTAACATAGAGGTCACAGAAAATATGAGATATAATACAGCAATTTATATGATAATATATATTATAAGTTAACATTTTCATATAAATTCAGCTTGTGGAGGAAAATAAGGCACATTTTAATTATTTGAATAAATCAACTAAATGACAAACTAGTGGAAACTCATTAACAGTTTACTTCCAATAGCGATTTAAATTTATTTTAATCTTTCAAAAAAAATTAAAGAATAATGAACAAAACTAATTTGAGAAAGAAACCCTTACTTAGTTAAAAATACAAATATCTCAAAATAAAGATATATCTAATAACCACTGATAAATTGTAAATGAAAATAATCGAATATAAGATAATGAAGAAAACATTTTCTCAAATATACATTGAATAGTGGAAAAAATCTAAACTATCATTCTAGGCTATGTAGAACTTTTTAAAGGAAATGTTAGCAACCCAAGAACTAAAATCCATCAGATAACACAAAACTTGATTCAATAACAATTCTTAGCTTTGTAATTTTCTGTATTAAAACTTTCAAGTAATGAACGAAAAATTTAACCTAGAATTTATTTCTTTTTAAAGAACATAAACTTGTGGAAATCAAGAAAAAGGAAATGCTTATTTTAATCATATAAAAATTAAATGGAGGAATATAATTCACTGAAGCTTGTTGACAATCACAATATAGTGTTTTCATATGGTTAGTAGGTAAACACAAAGAGATAATAAAGCAAGAAGCTGTTTAACCTCATGAATTTACAAAACTCCAGGTCTTAAGTCATTGCTGTGAGATTCTTAATTTCACCATGTAGCAAGAAAACATTCATTTCTTGAGTTTAAACAACAAAGGAATTACAAAGGCTATAATGAAGAGTGACAAATGAAAGCTGAAAAATGGAAATAGAAAATCACAAAAATGTTATATGCCACATAATATGTACACATGCATACATAAGTTTATCTAGAAGATGATGAACAAAACTACCAAAAATAGGTTATTTCTATTTTCTTTAATAATACAAAATATTTCCTAAATTTACTACAGTGTTACCATGTAACCAAATACTTTTTCTGTAACAATTCTATCACAATATTTTGCTTTGCTCTAAACCAAATATCAGAGGTGCTATTTTCAATTTTAGCTGTTTATTTGTCTATGAATAATACTAAGCAAATGTATTTAGAAAACACCAGTGAACCCTTTCATTACAAAAAAAATGTGCATTCAAAATTTTGCAATAATCTAAGTATTCTGACAATTTGGCAATTACCAATTATATTGCATTAAATTCTTTCCATTCATTATCTGAGTCAATCTTTAACACAGTTCTAAAGATTTAGAAGTATTTTTCACATAAACTTGAGGAAACTTGAAGTTTCAGTGATTCACAATATTGAGATGCCATCTAGTTAAAAAGCTGGGATTATCCTGGATTATCCCATACAAAGCAGTAATCTTTACTAATTGCTATATTTCTGCTTCAGAGAAAAATGGAGTGACTTCTGTAAATGTTCCTGGTATAAATTATCTGCAATTGTAACATGTATGTGATTAAATTTTAAGGAAAAATCGTGTTTTGTTTTTACATAGAGGATGTCCTGAAGAAACACATATATTTAAATCTTAGGTTTAACACATATTTCATGGATAACACTTACTATGTAGCATTCTAAGAACAAATCCTTGGAAACATTCTAGATTACGCATGCTCTAATAGAATATGGCTCAACAAAAATGCAAACTAATTCATGGATGTCGCTATATTTAGAGAAAGACCAAGTTAATACCCAAAAAGAAAGAAAAAGGTGTTCTAACACTTTCAGAGTCACTGCCATTTCAATTGCCTGGAACCCTCTCTCTTCTGCATGACTCTAAAGAGAGCATTTTTTAATTCTTTGTTCCTAAGACTATAAATGAGTGGATTCAACATAGGAATCACCATAGTATAAAACACAGAGGCCACTTGATCCTTTCCCAAAAATTAGGACTGCTTTGGTTTTAAATAAGTAAAAATTGTAGTGCTGTAAAAGATGGTGACTCCAAGGAGGTGGGAGGCACAAGTACAGAAGGCTTTGCACTTTCCTGAAGTGGAATTAATTTTCAGGATAGTAAACAGAATGGACCCATAGGACACAGAGATTGTGATCAGAGACACCATGACATTTAAACTACCAAAGATGAATATCATTACTTCAATGTCATGAGTGTCAGTGCAGGACAGAGCTAAAATGGGGATCATGTCACAGAAAAAATGATAGATTACATTGGATTTGCAGAAATGCAAACTGTTCATATAAACAAAATTGACTAATGATTCAGTAAATCCAATAACATAGGACCCAGTGATGAGGGCTCTTCAGAGTCTCGTGGACATAACAATCTGATAGTTTAGAGGATTGCAGATAGCCACATAGCAGTCATAGGCCATAGAAGAGAGAAAGAAAAATTCAGTGGCAGCCAAAAAGAAAAAAAAAGACATCTGGGTGAAGCAGCCCATGAATGAAATCTATTTGTTGGAAGTCAATAAGTTCTCTAAGGTTTTAGGGATGATGACCGTTGAATAACTGAGGTCGTGGAATGACAGGTGACTGAGGAAATAATACATGGGGGTGTGAAACTGGAGACCCAGGTGAATTATCAGTATCATCCCTGCATTCCCCAGCAGGGCAATCAGGTATATCAAGAGAAATAGCATAAAAAGGACCTGCTGGATCACTTCTGAGTCTGTCAATCCCATAAGGATGAAGTCGGGAACATTTGTGTTATTCTTTATTCCCATAATAGAATTCAACTGTTGTAAACTGTTGAGAAATCAAAGATGATGCTTAGTTTAATGATTTCAAAACAGTTTTTGTTTACAGGAGTGATGCAGCCTTTTTTTAGAAAAATAGTTTGTGATTATACAAATTCATAATAAAAAATAGTCTTTAAAATATAACCGAAAACATTTTAGAGTGCCTGGCAAATATTAATTAGGTGTAATCATTTGGACATTATATAATAGAGACTCATATATATTGCAAAATAAAAATAAATTTAACACAAAACAGTGATACACATGAAAATGTTATACCATATGTATTACTTTTATAGACATTTTTTAAATGAGAAGACAGCACAGAAAGTTAAGGGATGTATCTGGAGCCACAACCAAGATTATTTGAGTTCAGAGATCATATGCAAAAAAAAATTGCCAGTACATTTAATTCCATAAAAAACAGGAAAAGATACTAGGCATATAACAAACAATGATAGAGAGATTCATGCATTTGCTGCTATATTGTATTTGATATTATATAATACAAATTACAGATCATATATTAAACATTAGAGTTCCTTACCTGGGTGTATTAATATTATAGAACACTCATTACTGTTAATTTTAAAAAAATATATTGACAGATTTTTTTAAACAATTATCCTCCAAAAATATATTTTCAATACATGTACATTGATTGATGACACTGATTCCATCAATTCTACATTTCCATTTGTACAAATCATGGTATTACTTAGTTAAGTAAGGCCTACATGATATGTATACATATGTGTGCACATGCAAAATATTCTAATAATATCCTCATTTTTAAAATAAATTTAAACACTAACTTTGAGATTAATGCTTTCCATGAACCAAAATTAGTGAAAAACTTCTTAACAGAAATTTGTCTAGAAATTTGTCAAATACAAGTTCATCTCACAAATACAATATATAAACCATATAAGGATTTCAAGACATCTCTTATATTGAGGATTCTTGATAATGCAACATTTGCTCATCTTTGGGACCAATTTCCAAGGAAGATTGCTTGGCATCAATCCAAGGATAAAATTTTAGGAACTAATGCATATGTGTTAGTTTTGTTACAGACAGTTGTACCCCTCTATTAGTAGTCACACAATGCTGAGCAGTATTTTTTTCTTGGCATTCCTTTGTGATGCTCTAATTTATGACTTGGTTAAAAAAAGCTATTTCTAGAAAAATACTTAATTATTCTATGCTAAAAGGCCAGGTTATTAACCACCAGGGATGGAACAGCACATTTTTCAGAATGAAACATTTATTTTTAAAACTATGAAATTATTATAGGAGTAAAAATCATTCATTACACAAAAATTAGAATACAGCAAATTTCAAAGAAGATGAACTCATTCATAAATGTTATTAATCTTCAGGTTATTTTCATCCAATTATTTCCTTTGTGCATATAAAGCTTTCTTTGATGTATACTTATGTGTATAATATTTTTTCACACTGTACGTTCAATAATATCCCTAATTTATTATTAACTAGCAGTAAGATATTGTTATATTAGACTTTTGTAAAAGCCACAATTTTATGTATTTCTCTATGGCAGGTGCAGCACAACTAATTTCTTTCTAGGAGAAAGCACCACAGAGAAAACATGGTGGAGTTTCTCTAGTCAGTTTTGTCAGAGCCACTTAAATAAACTACACAGTGGATGAATTGATGCATTCTTTCATAACAATGGTTGTGCAGCTTGTTCATTTTATTGCATTGGATTTTATTATATTAAAACAAATGTGAGAAAAGAAAGTAAAAAATTTTCCTGACAGAGTAAACATTATAAAATTAATTTGATGATCAAAAGGTCTCTTTTTCTACATATAACCAAGAGAAATACATTATTATGAACCATGCATTAATTAATGAGAATGAAATCAACTTTCATGTAGATTTAGAATCAATTTGTTTAAGAAAAACTGTTTGCACTGCAGAATTTCAAGAGATAATTTAATGGTATGGATAAATAATTTTAAAAATATTTATCATATATTGATAAACTTCTGGAAATGAAATTCTCTGATTTTCTCATTGATACTGAGAAATGCTTATTTAAGGATTCAAAAGCCAGCATCAATTGATTTCATAATTTATGGCCTTGGGGTTTAAGATATTCTATGTCAGTGCCACTTCAATTGGGATCTGCGTACTCCTTGCAAAAATTGCCACATAGGAGTTTTTCTTTTCAGGATTGAAATAAGTTTTCATAGTTGTTAATTATATTTTAAAATAGCATATGTAAATATTGAAGAAAGAATAATTACCGATACTACTTTTATGTCTAATTTTTTAATTAAATCTTTATTAGTGACATTCCAATATATCATCTCTAGACAGTAAAATAATTTTGATAGAATATCAGGGGTAAATAAAAATGCAAAGATGACTTCTTTTTCCCACATTATAACAAATTGACAATTACCCAAATGAAACTTTAAAAACCTTCTATTACTTTTTTTAATTGTGCCAATTTTAAAATCTGTTTTGAAGTTTGCTAAGGATCTGTAAAATTTTGGGAAAAATTAACTCTATTTTTATTATACTATCCTTCCTATCTCTAGAGCACAGATGTCTATTTCTCTAACAGTTTTGAGGCAGGCTAAAGCAGGAACCTGAGAGGGGAGAGAAGATACCATGAGGAGTCCATTGAGCACAGGTGGTTGTCCTGTCCTGCACAGACATCTCATCTGGGGCTACACACACATGCCAAACACCCAGTGGCAGCCTAACCTGCCCAAATGCACTGTTTACCTCTGGATACCACCCTGAGAGAAAGGAGGGTATGAGAAAGAGCCCTGACCTGGTAAGATATACTTTTCAAAGGCCTACTTTGCAAATGTAAGACCTAGAGTAGTGGGTAACAGAAAATTCTTATTAGGCCTTAAATCATTTTCATCTAACAAGAATGGTTGGAGTGGGAATAAATCAAACTTAGTGATAAAAGCAGATCACCCCAACATTGAATGCCTCTGGGCTCTCTGTTTTTGAGACAATGCCAGCTACCCCTGTTGCATGTGTACTTAATATACTGTCTACAGGTTTTTTCAATCTGTGTCATGCCCTTGAATTCTTTCTCATTGCACAACCAAGAACTTAGAAATTGAATCTAGCAACAGTACAACCTTGCACCATAGTATTTAAATGCTTGAATTTACACAGGTCCTATTTTTTTTAATCAATTACTATGCCTTTAATTTACGTTTTAGTCCACTTATACTTAAAGAGGTTATTGTGCTAATTTCAATTGATGGTAAATATTTTGAAATTCTAATTCTTCTGTCCTAGGTTTTTTTGCTTAATAAGACTTAATATTTTATTCATTCTACTGATTTTTTAACCACATGTGGTTGTTTGGAACTGTTATTTACCCCTGAAAAGACCATGTCATTTTAATCTGTTACTGTAGGTGCAGACATATTTTGGTTAGGACTTTTGTTAGGTTATTTCAATTGAGATATAACCCACCCAATTCAAAGTGGGTCTTAATCCTCTTACTGGAGTCCTTTATGAGGAGATAAAGGACCAAAAATCTCAGAGCACTCATAGAAAAGCCTTCTGAGGAACCAAGAGAAGAAACCATGGAAGTCAGAAGCTGAAAGCAACAAAAACATGGAAAGAAAGACACTACCCCTGTGTCTTCTCATGTGACAGACATGTCCCAAAAGCCAGGGACCTTTCTTGAGCAAAGGTATTGTCCTATTGGTACCTTAATTTACATTTTCATAACCTTAGAGTTGTAAATTGTAAGATAATAAATCCTCATTGTAAAAGCCTACCCATTTCTGATATACTGCATTCTGGCTGCTGTAACAAACTAAAACACCATGCTTCATTCCATCAAATTGTTAATAATTTCTCTAAGGGATAAAATTTACATCCATAAAATATGTTACTGAATTCTTTTTTTAATATTTTTATTGTGAAGTCTTCATATACATACAGTCTATACATGGCATACAATCAATGGCTCACAATCTCATCACATAGTTGCGTATTCATCACCATGATTATTTTTAGAATATTTGCATCACTCCAGAAAAAGAAATAAAAAAGAAAAAAGAAATAAATTCATACATCCTATAATCCTTACCTCTCTCATTGCCCACCAGTATTTCAATCTACCCATTTTTTTACCTTTTACCCCCCTGTTATTTATTTATTCATTTATTATCCTTATTTTTTACTCATCTGTCCATATCCAGGATAAAATAGCATCAGACCTAAGGTTTTTGCAATCACACAGTTACACTGTAGAATCTATATCATTATATAATCATCTTTAAGAATCACGGCTAGTGTAACACAGCTCAATAGCTTCAGGTACTTCCCTTCAGCCACTCCAATACACAACAGACAAGAGAAATATCTAAATAATGCATGAGCATAACCTCCGGGATAACCTTTTGACTCTGTTTGAAATCTCTCAGTCACTGAAAGTTTATTTTGTCTCTTTTCTCTCTTCCCCATTTTTATAAAAAAATGCTTTCTCAGTCCCATGATGCCAGGTCCCAGCTTATCCGTGGAGTTCTTCCCACATTGCTAGGGAGATTAACATCCATGGGATTTATGTTCCATGTATAGGGGGAGGGCAGTGAGTTCACCTGCTGAGTTGGCCACATCTGAGCAACAAAAGAGGTTCTCTGGGGGTAATTACTAGGCATAATTTTAAGTAGACTTGGCTTCTCTTTTGCATGAATAAATTTCATAGGTGTGAAACCCAAGATCAAGTGCTCAGCCTATTGCATTGGTTTTTTCCACTGTTTATGAGAATATCAGGAATTCCTCAAATGGGAAATTTAAATATTTCCTCCTTTCTCCCCAGTCCTCCAAGGAGACTTTTCAAATACATTTTTATTCACTGCCTAAATTGCTCTGGGATATATCAAGGAATCACACAAACCTGTAAAAAACAACCAGATCTCACACCCTATTCAAGATTCCATGTACTTATGGTGTTCAATTAAACTGACCATACAAGTTAAATTATGTAATGCACTACCCAAAACATAAATTTTGCAGGAAGTAAACATCTCTCTATATGTTCTCACACAGAAGTTGAAATTTTAAAATATGGACCATGTTCATTTTTTACCCTATATTCTGATTTACCTAAGACCTATCCAGATCAGCTTCATTCATAGCTCTAATTGATGTCTGATCAATTTTTCAATTTTTAAACATTTCTTGTATGGGTTAATGCTGAATTTTATAGCTTCAGAACTCTATCTCTGAGACTCAGTTGTCACATAAATACCCAAAGTTTCTGGAAATGACCAGTTTATATACAAACAGCTTAGTATCTCAGAATTTAGAAATAACAGTTACAACTCCTGAATATAAGAGACTACTGTAAGAGCTTACAATCTAGGGCCCTTAACAATAGGCCATAACCTGATAACCCATGCTCTCGACTTCAATTAATGGAGTTTATACATTATAGTTAGTCAAAATGAGTGAGGCATATAATATGTCTCTCTATTTCTGCCATTTCACCCAACACAGTCCCCAAGACTTCTTGCCTTATTGTTTCTGATGGGAAATTCATTCTTATTTTTAATGGGACTGCATTTTACATAACATATTGCTGTTCTCTTGCAGCCTTTAGAATGCTCTCCTTATCCTGTTCAGTGTTAATTGGGCTTTGTAAATATATCTTCATGCCTTTAATTAAAGTTTGTAAGTTTTCTGCCATAATTCATTTGAATATACCTCTTGCCCCTTTCTCTATTTCTTCTTCTGAGATTCCCATTAGGAAGGTGCCCCACAGTCTCTTAGGCTCTGCTCTCTTGTATCCCTTCCTTATTATTTTTCTTTTTCAGCCTGAATTATTTCAATCATCTTGTCTTCAACTTCACTGATTCTTTATTTTTATATCCAACATCTTGCCTTCTCAATTGAGTTCTCAAGCTCTATCTTGTTTTTTTGTGAGGGTCAAAATTTGCTGTGTCATTGCCTTGCAATCTTTTTTGTGCACAATATATTTAAAAATTTCATATATTAATTCAGCAAATATTTTCTGTGCACAACATTTTAAAATTTCATGTACTATTTCAAGGAATAAATCCCTTAGATGCCTGTTTCTCAATGTTGCATACAGCTAGTGATGTGAAAAATATATCTTTGAGTATCAGAAGCTAACAAAAACAAACAAAAATATTTATTTTCCCTGTATTTGAAAATTAGCTCTGTATTTTCTGATGTTGGTCTTCCGATATTAATTTCTTACTAAAAATATCAACCTGAGGCAAAAGTATGGGTTCCTCTCTTTCTTTTCTGAGCCTACGTCTTGTCATGGGCCTGTGTCCTGGCCTTAGAATGTGAATGACTCTTCTATCATTTTTTTTTCTTTTGCATAGGCAGACATGAGGAATCAAACCCAGGTCTCTGACATGGCAGGTGAGAACTTTGCCTGCTGATCCATCATGGCCCACTCTTTTCAATCCTTTTGATATAGACCTCCCCCTTCCTAAAGTGCTCTATTGCATGTATTAAAACCAGGAATCCTTTGCCCTAAGCCACATTGAATTGACTGTTTTCTTCAATTTCAGTGCTGAGAGAAACCAATTTCAACTAAGAATTTAATTTTTGGCAAAACTATCTGAAAAATTAGGAAGAGATTAAGACATTTATAGACAAACAAAAGCTGAGGTAGATCCTAACACTAGACCTCCCCTACAAGCAATGCTACAGGGAGTTCATCAGACTGAAAGGAAGGGACATTAGAAAGTGGATCAAAGCATCATAAGGAATAAAAACTTCTGGTAAAGCTAACAATGTGAATAATTATAATCTCAATATTATATTTTATTGATCTGTATGCAACATTACTTTTCATTTGTACATATTCTAAAAAGAAGATGCTTAAAATAATGGCAAATCTATAGTATAGGACATGTTATGTGTAATGATATAATTTGCAACAAGTAGAACATAAAGGTGAGGGTTAGTGGGGTATAAGAAAAATGTTTGTATATAGTACTGTAGTTTAGTTTATATAAAATCAAAGGAAAATGATTGTAGGAAGATGGCAGAATAGAAGCTCCAAGACTCAATCCTTCCACCAATAGAAGTATCAAACAGGCAGAAACTGTCTGAAACAACTATTTTGAGACTCCTGAAGAAGTGGTATTGCATACATATCAATAAAATATAATATTGACATTTATAATTATCCACATTGTTAGCTTTACCAGTTTTTATTCCTTATGATGCTTTGATCCACTTTCTAGTGCCCCTTCCTATCAGCCTGATGAACACTGTACACCATCAAAAAAAGAGTGGGAAAAGGAATCTGATAAATTATTTTAAAGAACAATAAATTGTTCTTTGGCACACATCCTTCACTTTCACATCAGAGTGCCCTGGTGTCTAGCTTCTGGCTAACTCAATTGTGACAGAAAAGGACATAAAAACCCTCTTCTCCAAAATCAGGGGAAGGCACAGCTGATCATTAATTATGCTTTTTGATTAATAAATACAGATTAGTGGGGCCCAGTTCTAAGGGCAGATATTGTTTCAAAAAGACTTGGACACAATCTTTTGGCAAATACTTGTAGGGTGACTGGATTGTGGGACTTTTAGCAGCTGCACTTGGTGTGAATAGTGGGTCTGTTTCTATGTTCTGACAAACTGAGTTGCATGTGTGTTGGCTTGTGTTTCTCTGGAGCTTTGGGTGACTCTGTAACACCTGGGACCTGGGGATGGAGTGCTTTGGCCCTGGGGGTTAGCATGGCTACGTGAAGTAATGGTTGAAGCAGCTGAAGGGGAGATTGGACCTCAATTCGAGATTGAGTTGAAGCTGGTCTGGCTGGCACTGGGGTGGGTCAGAGTGCAGTGTGGTGGATGGTGGCGTGTGTGCTCTGGACCTCTCCCTCCTATATTGGACTGGTGAAAGACAGGTCGTTGTGTCTGGGGCCTACGTTTTCTATAGACAAAATCTAAATCAACCTGTCTGGACAGCTCATTTAAACAACCCAAACTCTTGTAGTCCAGAATGGGAACAAGGCTTTGTAATTCTGAATAGCTTAATGTAATTTATACACAGATACATCTCAAACTATGGTGGACAGATAATTGAAATATATTTGTAGAGTCTCCTGAGGGTCTGAAAAAATTATGGAACTATTAAATGTTCCCATCTGAGAAATGCTGGGTACCCTTTAAACCATTAGGGACTCCCAAGAAAGTAGGCCAAAGCCTTGATTTTCAGGCTTGCCCTTATGAAGCTTATTTCTGTTGTGGAAAAGTGTAAGACTACTTATAATGAGACCTAAAAGCTGGTTCCAGGAAACCTCTTTTGTTGCTAAGATGTGGCCTTTCTCTCTCTTTAAGTTCAGCCCTGCAAAGAAAATCCTAGCCCTCCCACCTATATGGCACATGACATTCAGGACTGAAATTCTTCCTGACATTGTGGAGCATGACCCCCTGGGATGTGTGTGGCCCTTGCCCTGTAGGACTGACAATACCTTCCTGAACAAAAGGCATAAAAGAAGTATAATAAAATATTGCATCAGTGGCTAAGATAGATAAAATACAGTAAAGAGGCTATTCTAAAGGCTATCCTTACACAAGCTTCAGTTAGAAAGTGCTGCTATGGCTTGCTGAACCCCAACCAGTATCACTCTTTTTAACTCTTAAGAACACTTAGGGCTCAAACTGACACTCTATAAAAGTTTCATCTACTGTTTGCCTCCTTGGAACCTATAATTTCCAGAGGGTTCCTAGGCCAGAAAAATCCTGAAATGCATAGGGACCAGCCTTTTCAATATTTTCAGCTAATTACGACCCCTTATCCTTTACTGTTGACATTCCTTCTCAATATGAAAAAGTCAGAATGGGCACTGCTAAAGTTCTATAAATTTATCTTTGATAAATCTACAGAGAACTTTCAATTGGAAGAAGGATCAAAGGAGAAGGAAGAGTTATAACAGAGGAAATAGGATTTAAAAAGTGAGTATGAATGCTGACTCACCATACTGATACTTCTTTTAGCCTCAAATATTTTGGAGCAGCTATATGAAAAACCATGAAATAGTGAAATGGTAATCCATAGCAAACTCTGCAATTAGTAACTTATTGAAGTGTAGTTTGAAAAGTATTGCTTTTTCTTTATTTTTTTGCACATATGTTATAATTCACAATAAAAAATATTTTAAAAAGATGGATGGGCACAGATGGTAGCCGCCATTGTTTCAAACCTCACTGACCCAGGGTGCAAGCAGCCATTGTTTCCACCATCCCAGGACAGAAATGGCAGCAATGGAGAGTTAAAGACACTGTACTTCCTCAGTACTCTGGGGGAGAGTTGAAATGCTGCACTGGCTAGGCAGATGAGTAAGTCTCAGTTTTCCATATCAATCAGAGAAGCTCTTGGTCCCCTACATTATCTCCTTCCCAGGGCATCTTGGAGCTGATCTTTGCCCCTTTTGTAGATCACTGGGCCTGGTTATTTAAGTCTGTCTTGGGAAAGTCATCTTCATCATGCTATTGTCACAGAATTTGCCTTAAGGGAAAAGTAGCTTGAGACAGTCAAATAAGTGTAAGAAACTCTAAAGGCAAACAATCTAGGGTACAGGCATGCCAGCTTCAAAAATCCTGGAGACTGAGATATTGTCCCTAAGAAACAGAGAGGATAATAAAACTCCTTAAACAGAGCAAAAATGAAACAATTGACAAAGAAAAACCTTGGGGAACACAGAAGTTCAGAAACACCAAGACTAAAGCTCTAGGTAATCTCTGTCTTATCAGTGGTTTATAAAATCAAGAAATATATATATCACAGGAAAAAAATCATGGTGTTAACATTTTAAAATATTAAAATGTACAATGTGCCACAAGAACAAATGACAAATGAAGTAATGGGAAATAAGATCCATCTAATGAAAAAGCATAAAATGAATGAAGAAGACAAGAATGTGGACATGCCAAAGAAAGGCTTTAAAAATTATCTTAAAAATGCTGAAGGGATGAAGGAAAGTACAAAGAACTAAACGATATCTGTTATACAATGATGAAGAAATTGAGAGTCTAATTAAAGAGATAGATAATTTAAAAAGGAACCAAACAGAACAATTGGAATTTAGGGCCACAATAACTGAAATGAAAACTTGCCAGGATGATTTCAAGAGCAGATTGCCACTGACAAAAGAAAGAATCAGTGACCTAGAAGACAAAATGCTTGAGATGAGGCAGGCTGAGGAGCAGAAAAAAAGAAGATTTACTAAAATTAAAAATACGGACAACCTGAGATACCTCTGACAAACAATCAAATGTACCAATACACACATTATAGAAGGCCCAGAAGGAGAAAGAAGAAAGGGGAATATTCAAATAAATAATGACAATTTTCCAAACTTAATAAAAGACAGGAATATGTACATCCATGAAGCCCAGAGAATACAGAAATATTTAAATGTGAAGAAAAATAAGTTCTGTCTTGTATTAATCACACTATTGAATGTTCAAGACTAGGAGATAATTTGGAAGCCACAAAAAAAACTGTCATGAAGAAAGGAGTACCAACTAGAATGAGTGCCATTTTCTCATCAGCAACCATGAAGGCATGAAGGCAGTGCATTGAGGTATGTAAAGTACTGAAAGATAACAACTCTGAGTTAAGATTTTTTTTAAGTAGATTCAATGTAATATAAATTAAAATCCCAATAACTTACTTCATAGAAATAGAAAAAACAATAATCAAATTGATTTGAAAGGGCAGTGTGTCCTGAATCCTAAAAATACCTTGAAAAAGAAAATGAATTGGGGGTCTCACAATTGCCTGACTTTAAAGCATATTACATAGCAACAATGGTCATAAAAGCACAGTAATGGCACAAATATAGTTATACTGAACAATGGACTTGAAATGAATGTTCAGAAATAGACCTTCTCATCTATGGATAATTGATTTTTTTTCACATGGGCAGGCACTGGGAATCAAACCCAGGTGTCCAGCATGGCAGGTGAGTAATCTGCCTGCTGAGTCACTGTGGCCCACCCTGTACAATTGATCTTTGATAAGGAGGTCAAGCCAACTCAACTATGTCACAACATCCTCCTCAATAAATGGTGTTTGGAGAACTGAATGACCATATCCAAAAGAATGAAAGAGGACTCATATCTCACATCTTGTACAAAAAATAACTCAAAATAGCTGAAATCCTAAACATTAGAGCTAAGGCCATAAATATTTAGAAGACATTATAAGGAACTATGTCATAGATCTTGTGACAGGAAGTGTTTTCTAGACCTTACACTAAAAGTGCAAGCAATGACAAAAGAAATAGATAAGTTGAATTTCCTTTAATTTTAAAACTTTTGTGCATTAAGGGTCTTAGGAAAGTGAAAAGTCAGGCCATACAATGGGAAACTGTATTAGCTAGGATTCTCTAGAGAAACAGAATCAGTAGGATATGTCCATAAATATAAAATTTACAAAAGTGTTTCACTTGACCATGAGGATATAGAGTCCAAAGTATGTAGACTGCAAGCTGCCAGCTCCAATGAAGATCTTTAACAAACTCTCAGGAGAAGCTTACTGGGTCAGTACAGGGATGTAAGAGTCCAAGATCTGTAGGTGAGGCCACAGGCTGGCAGGTCCAATGAAGATCTTCAATGAACTCTCAGGAGAGGCTGGCTGGCTGAAGTAGGAAGAATGACTGTCTCTTCTAAATTCCCCTTAGAAACCTCCAGTGAAAAAAGAACATTTTTGTCTTAGAACAGATCATGCCAATATTTGACTTTGATGAGATTTGTATTGTTTCTGACTTTGTAATGTATTTGTATTGCTCCTAAAATTCTTTAAGGCTTTGTGATACTGTGATGGAGTGAATGCATTTTGTATATGCAAAAACCACATCTTTTTGGGGGCCCAGAGAGTGGAATATGCCAGTTTGAAAGTACTACATAACCTAGAAAAGCTATGTTTTAATCTTGATCCAATCCCATGGGAGCATAAATTTCTTTTAATCCCTACTCAGCACTGTAGGTTGCTTGATTAGATTATCTCTATAGAGATGTGACACACTCAATTGTGGGTATTAACTTTTGATTACATGGTGATGTGACTCCACTCATTCCAGGTGGGCCAGCTTAGTTTATTGGAATCTATTGAAAGAGGAAACATTTTGGTGAGAGTCAGAAATGACAGAAATCATAGAAACAACAGAGCCTAGAGTAAAGACAGAAGTGTCAGAGCCAACAGAAACTTCACAACAGAGGTGACAAACTTGTGGAGACATGGACATTTGGAGATACTTGGAGCCCTGCAGATATTGCCATGAAAGGTTAAGCAAGTCAGAACCATAAGCAAGCCAAAGGAAGCCAATAGATGAAAGCCAGCTCTGGAGAAGTAAATTGAGTAACTCTGACAGGAACAAAGGCTGAAAGCACAAATCCCAGGACTCAGGGACCAGCAAGCATTCACAGCTGACAGAAGTGTTGCAGATGCATTAGTCATTCTTAAATTGAGGAATCATTCCCCAGATACCTTAGTTTGGACATTTCCACAGGCTTAGATGCAAACTTTCAATTTATTATATTCCCCTTTTTAAAAGCTGTTTCAGGATGGGCCACGGTGGCTCAGCAGGCAGAGTTCTTGCCTACCATTCTGGAGACCTGGGTTTGATTCCCGGTGCCTGCCCATGTGAAAAAAAAAAGCTGTTTCAGTTCTGGAATATCGTATTACAACAGCTAGTAAACTATCACAGCATGTAGCAATGTGGATGAACCTTGAGAACACTAACAGAAACAAAAGGACAAATAGGATATGGTCTCATGAATATGAACTAACATTAGTGAGTGAACATTTAGAGTTAATGTTAAGAACAAATGTTATCAGGAGATAGAAAGAAGGGAATGATTGGACATTTGATACTGAGGGAGTACAGAACGTTCAACAGCACTGATTGTGACAATCCAGAAATGGACAGCAAAATACTCTTTGATGGTACCACGATACTGTAAGCACACTGAATTAAGCTAAGTGTGAGTGTGGTTGAAGGCAGCATTCTGAGGACATGTATGACACTTGAAGGAAAGGTAGAATAGAAAGTTTGATACAGTATAACTTAGCAATACTTAGAGTGGACAACGATGGTGGTTAATTGTACAAACATAAGAGCATTTTTGCATAATGAAGAACAAATGAATATAAACATTGCAAGGTGTTGCAAAGCGGATGTTATATAGCAAAAAGTACAATTAAAAAACTAATGTCTATAGTTAACGTTAATGTTGGAATATGTTTCCTTGAATGTAAAAAGGGCAATATGCCAAAGCTAAATGTCAATAAGTGGGGGAAATGGGTGAGAAGTATGGTATACTTTGTAGAAGAAATGGAAATGTTCTCATATAGATTGTGGTGGTTAAGACAGGGCTATTATATGGGGAATCACTGATATTTTATTTAGGCTGGATTGTATGATATGTGAATAAAACTGTTTAAAAATGAACAGAGAGATATAAGTGCTGGAGAAAATGTGGAGAGTGAGATGTACCTATTTACTGTTAGTAGGAAAGTAGACTTGTGGAGCTCCTCTAGAGGGCAGTGTGGTGACTTCACAGAAGGATAGGGTTGGGGTTTCTGTATGATCATGCAACTGCATAGTTAGTCATATTCTTGGAGGAACTAAGGGTGGGGACAAGAATGGACATTTGCACACTGGTGTTTATGGCAGCAGTGATTGAGATTTGCAATGAATGGAGGAAGCTATTCATTGTATACATCAACTGAGAAATGGAAGGGGGAACTGTGATATATGCATACAATGGACTATTGAGGTGCAACAAGAATGAATGAAGTTGTGAGGCATACAAATAGGTGGATGAACCTTGAGGACAGTATGGTGAATGAAATAAGCCAGAAACTAAAAGACTAATATTATAGCACCTCACTAATATGGACTAACTATAATGTGCAAACTCTTAAGGATTGAATTCACATGCATGGGCTATCAGGTGAAGAACTATTGCAAAGGTTCCAAGATTGAAAGCTCTTATAGCAATCATATTTATTCCAGAGTTGTAACAGTTATTTCTAAATTCTGAGATGCTGAACTCTTTGTATATAATCTGGTTGTTCCCTGGAATCAAAGGTATTTGTATGACACCTGAGACTCAAAGCAAAAGTCAGCATTATTTCAATCAGCAATGATTAAAAAGACAGAAAAAGTGATCAGACTTCAATTACAAATATGAATGAAGCTGATCAGGGTAGGAATAAGGTAAATTATACTAAAGGGTAGAGGATAATACTGACTGTATTCTAAAACTTCAATATCTGTTGTGAGACCTAAGAAAAAGATGTTTATTTGGAGCAAAATGCATATTTTTGGTAGCACACTATCTAATTTAACCTGTATGATCAGCTTATTCAAACACCAGAATTACATGTACCTTTAATAGGGGGCAAAATCTTTTAGGATAGTTTGGTATCATTTGATGCAATGATACATCCTCAAGTAACCTGGGCAAAAGATTAAAAAGTATTTGCTAACTCCCTTTGAAGAACTGGGGTTAAAGGTACAAATAATAAAGTCCCTCACCTAGGAAAGATTTGATATTCTTGCAACCATTCTAGCAACCACTGCCAAATTGATGGGCCAGCCCCTTGATCTTTGGGTTTGCCCTTGTGAAAAATTCTTGCAAAGGAGAAGCTAAGCCTACATATGATTATGACTACGGGTCAACCCCAGAGAACCACTTTTGTTCCTCAGATGTGGCCTCTCTTAATCACTGCCCTCTCCCCACACATGGGACATGACTTCCAGTGGTGCAAATCTCCATGGCAATGTGGGATGTGGCTCCAGGTGATAAGCTTGGCATTGTGGGAATTGGAAAGCTTTCTTGACAAAAGAGGAAGAAAAATGAAAAGTTGCTGAGAGATTGCAAACAGAATTGAGAGGTTTAAGGAGGTTATTATTATGCAGTATATAGATATCCCATTACAGTTTTTGTGTATTGGAGTAGCTAGAGGGAAATACCTAAGACTGTTGAATTATAATCCAATAAACTTGGCTCTTGAAGGTGATTGAATAACTACAGAGCTTTTAAGTATAACCATGTATTTTAGTTTGCTGATGCTGCCATAATGCAATATACCAAAAATGAGTTGGCTTTTATGAAGTGGATTTTTAATTTTAATGTAATTTTATTGATATATATGATATACTCAAATATCATGTAATCAGAGTGTACGATCAATGCTTCACAGCAGTAGCATATAGCTGTGCATTTATTATGAAAATTGAATATTTTTCCTTTTTGTGAAAAATAATCTACATACAAGAAAGATACAAATTTCAAAGCACACCACAACAATCAGTTGTAAAATAGAATTAAGAGGTGTTATTATAATTCCACAATGTTAGGCTTTGACTACTAGCTGCTTCAAGACACTGGAGACTAAAATAAATATCAATATAATGATTCAGCAGTGATACTTATTTTTTTAAACCCTAACTTCTCTGTTTAACTCCAGAATCTCCTTTGATCTGTCTCACATTCTTTGTGGATATTTGTGCTATGCCCATTCTAAGTTTTTCATGCTGGAAGGGGTTGTTGATAATATAGGATAAGGGGATGGAACTAGTTGATATTCTGGAGAGGCTGGCCCATCTGAATTCCAGGACTTATCTGATCTAGAAATCTATATGGAAATTGTATGCTCCAATTTTCTTACATTTATTTTATAAATAAGGCCATACAGTATTTGCTGTTTTGTTTTTGTCTTATTTTGCCTCACCCAATGTCCCACAGTTTCATTCACAACACTGTATGCCTAAAAACTTCATTCTTTTTTGTAGACACACAATATTCAATCATATGTATAGACCATTATTCATCATTCTACTTCTCAGTCAGTGTATCCTTCAGCCACTTCTATCCATTGGGCATCATGTTGACAATTTAAAGTCGACAGTCCATCAACACTTAATTTCAGACAATTTCATTGTTTCCAAGAGAAAAATAACCAATAAGCACACTCTAACCAAATAGAAAATCCAAACATCCTCTTAACTCTTGCCCATCCACCAATTGTTTTCCCCTGATATTGCTGTGACAATATTGATGTTTTCCTGTTAAACATAATCCATAGTATGCAATAGCAGTTTTCCCCCTCTACCCCAAATTATACATTCTTTCTGCAAGATTCATACTTTTGCAGTAGTTCATGCATGAACTTATTTATATTTGTAGTATTAATTGATGAGACACATGGGTCTATACAACCCCTTTAAATCACATCACCTTCAATTTGACAATATTACTAATAGACCTACTAATGAATCACCTTCACTTCTATCTATTCCCTTACATTTAAGTTCAACCTCATTGCCTAACATTTACCCATCTTCAGCTTCTGGGCATCTCTAAGTCCCCTATATTCTGTATTACAGGCCTCTGGCTTTACCTTTACCATAGTCATAAAGTGGAATCATAGAGTATCTGTCCTTTTATGTCTGGCTTATTTCATTCAGCTTTATGTCCTCAAGGTCCATCCAACATGTCATTACTTCAGGACATTATTTCATCTTCCTGTTGTATAATATTTTATCATATGTATATGCCACATTTTGTTAACCCACTCATCTGTTGATGGATACTTTTTTCCCCATCTTTTGGCAATTGTAAATAATGCTGCCATGAATATTCTTGTGCAAATGTCTGTTCATATCACTGCTTTCAGCTCTTTTGAATATATGTTCAATAGTTGTATCAATATTTACTTATCTGAGGAAATGCTAGACTGTGTTCCATAGCAGCTGTACCATTAGACATTCCCACCAACAATGAATAAGGTGATAGTATGAATGAATGATTATCTACTTTGAATGTTTACATGGTATGTGAATATATATCTCCATAAAATTTCATTAAGATGTTACAAATATTATAATAATAATAATAAACTTATTAAAAACCCAAGTAATCAAAACAGCATGGTACTGACACAAGGACAATCATGTAGACCAATGAAATTTAATAGAGAGCTCAGAAATCTGTCCTTGTATTTATGGCCAACTGTTATTCAACAAAGTGATAAAGACCACTCAATTAGGAAAGATTAGTCTATAATCTAGGAATATTGATGACTTCATTTGCAAAAAACAAACAAACAAACAAAAAGAACAAAAAAGAGAGGATGACACCTACTGTTCTAGCTTGCTAGCTGCCAGAATGCAATATATTAGAAATGGAATGGTTTTTGAAGAGGGAAATTTAATAAGTTGCAAGTTAACAGTTTTTAGGCTGTGGAGATATCACAACTAAAGTAAGTCTATAGAAATGTTCAATCTAAGGCGTCCAGGGAAAGATACCTTGATTCAAGAAGGACAATGAAGTTTAGGTTTTCTCTCTGAAGTGGAAAGGCACATGGTGAACATGATCAGGATTTCCCTCTCAGCTGGAAGGGCATGTGGCAAACATGGCATCATCTGCTAGATTCCTCTCCACCTCTCCAGGGGGCATTTTCCTTCTTCATCTCCAAAGATCGTTGGCTGGTGGATTCTCTGTTTCCTGGTTCTGCAGTGTTCTCTATTGTGGATTTCTCATGGTTCTCTTGTTCTTCTCTGATCTCTCTGAATCTCCCACTTTCTCCAAAATATTTCCTCTTTTATAGGATTCCAGTGAAGTAATCAAGACCCACCTGGAATGGGTATAGACACATCTTCACCTAATCCAACTTAACACCCACTCTTGAGTAAATCACATCTCCATGGAGATAATCCAGTCAAAGTTTCCAGCATATGGTGCTAAATAGGGATTAGAAGAAAGAGTTGCCCTCTCAAAATGGGAATAGGATTAAGACACGGCTTTTCTAGGGTACATAAACCTTTTCAAACTGGCACACCTACCTCACTCCATATTCAAAACTCAATTCAAAATGAATGAAAGACATAAATATAAAAGCTAGAATTATCAAACTCCTAGTAGAGAATCTAGGAAAGCATCTTCTGTACATTGAGTTAGGCAATTATTAATTAGACTTTCCCCCTAGTGTGCAAGAAACACAAGAAAAAAAAGAGAAATGAACTTTATGAAAATTAAAAGCTATTGTTTTCAAAGGTCCTTATCATGAAAGTGAAATGACAACCTATGCAGCATAAAAAATATTTGAAAATTACATATCCAACAAAGTTTTTATATCCATTACATATAACAAACTTCTTCAACTTGACAAAAGTTGAACATCTCAATTTAAAAATGGTCAGAAGATTTAGTAGACATCTTTCCATAGAAGAAATGCAAGTGGCCAAGAAGCACCTGAAAAGATACTCAACATCATTAGCCATCAGAGAAGTGGAAATGCAAATAAAACAATAAGATACCATTTCTCACCAATTAAAATGGCTGTTATTAAAAAATGGAAAATAACAGGTATTAGTGAGGATGCAGAAAAACAGGAACATTCATTCATTGCTAATGGCAATGTCAAATGGTGCAGTCACTTTGGAAAGCAGTGTGGCAGTTCCCTAGAAAACTAAAGATAGAACTACAATGTGGCCCAGTAATCCCACTACTTGGTATATACCAAAATAATTGAAAACAGGGACCAGGACAGTTATTTGCACACAAATGTCCATAGCAGCATTATTCACAATTGCCACAAGATGGAAGTAACATATGTCCATCAACCAATGAATGGATAGATAAAATGTGGTATATACATAAAGTGGAATATTATTCAGCAATAAAAAGATTGAAGTCCTGATACATGTGATTTCATGCATGGATCTTCAAGTCATGACGTTGAAGGAAATAATCCAGATACAAAGGGATAGGGTATGATCTCAATGATTTGAAACACTAGTATAAGCAAACTCATAGTGTCAGAATCTAGATTATAGGTTACCAGGGAATAGGAAATTGGAAGTTAAGGCTTAAAATGTACAGGTTTCCTGTTTGGAATGATGGAAATGTTTTGGTATTGGATAGGTGGTGATGGTAGTACAACATTTTAAACACAATCAATAGCACTGACACATATATCTGAATGTGATTAAAAAGGGAAATGTTAGTTTGTATATACAATAGAATAATAAATAAGAAAAAATTCATGGGATTACAATCCATAGAGAGTGAACCCTAATTCAAACCATGAACTATAGTTATTTGTACAATTATAAAACTTTGTTTTTATCAATTGAAACACATGTTCCACATGGATGCAAGATGCTTGGGTCAAGGAGGTATTTTGGAATCTTGTATTTTATGCATGCTTGTTTTCTAAACCCATAATTTTTCTACCAAAGATAAAAGAAAGAAAGAATATATTTAAAAAAATAAGTCCTACTTGCAATAAACTCACAGCCACTATGAGCTTATTGTATTAAGTTTGTATTAATGTATTAAGTTTAAGAACAGATTTTTATGGGGTACATAGTTTCAAACCAGCACAGTCACTCTATAATATTCAGATTTTAATCTCATATATTTAATGTAGAACTTTAATTCTTAAACAGATCTGTTTTCCATGTAAATAAAAATCAAAACTACTTCTTAGCACATGACTTGTCAAAATTTTAGATATTTCAGCAAAGTGGCCCCAAATTATCAATTTTACTTAATGGCCCCATTAGTGCTTATAATGCACTTATATGATGCAATCTTTCCACTGGAACTTCTTATGTTTACTGATATTGGTTCTGTACTCTTTTTGCTTTACTCTCTGGCTACAAGCTGCCATTTCTAGCTCTCATAAAACTTAGGAGTCCTGACACCTTAATCTCATAGGGTTCTACTCTTAATTTGCTAAAAACTGAGAAAACAGAATATTTTGCTATATTAAGTATCAATTTAATATTCTTTGGTCACATGCTAAGCATGTGGCACATGCTCATACACCATTGATATGGCAAGAAATTCAGGCAATGAATTTCAGATGCCTCTATACTTACTTCTGTATGTCAAAATGTTGAATACTTGATGTTCCTAAATGATCTCACATTATCGTGATTCAGTGTTCAATCCGAACAAATAAAATGATTATTCATCTTCCAAATTTCAAGACTACTAGAATGGAATATTATTAAATCATAAAAGGATTGAAGTTCTTATACATGGTATAATATGAAAGAACTTGAAGGTACTATATTGAGTGAAATAAGCAAAATGCAAAAGGAAAAATATTTCATTGATATGAAATAATTATGACATGCAAATTTGTACAGTCAGAAAATAGAATACAAATTATCATGGGCTAAGGTGTGGGTAGAGAATGGGGAATTGAAACTTAATTTGTACTGAGTTTCTGTTCTAAGATTATTGAAAACTTCAGTAATATATGGTTGTGATGGCAGCACAATATTGTGAATATTATCAACAACATGAATTGTATATTGGCAAGTTACTAAAATGAAAAATTTTAGGTTATATATATTTTACAGTGTAAATATTAAAAAACAAACAAACAGAATTATGTGAAAGAAGAGTGAAATCTAATATAAACTATGGTAGATAGTTTTCAACATTTGTAAGAAAAGTATCACACTGATGCACAATGTCAATATGGAGAACTGCATTTGCGAGGTGGTAGAGGAAATCTCTGTACGTTCTGCAGAATAAAAAAAAAGAAAAAATATGTCATTATACTTCCTTATACAAAATGTGAGAACCTAAACATTTTCAATTTCATTTGTCCCTTTTCATTTCAGCCATTGATTCCACATATATATCTTAACTATCTCCATATTACATTTGCCTTTCATTAACATTTGCACTAGATAGAAGTATTTTGCTTTTTGCCTTACCTTTGTAGATTACTTTTCCTCTAGTCTTATTGCTCCTTATGAGAAGTCAGCCATAATTGATGTATTCCCCACTCCCCCAGAAGGTCCCCCCTCCATCCTCCATAGGTACATGACATGTATTTACCCTTCCCCACTCTGGATGCTGTGAAGTGTGTCTTTGCATCTTTCCTTTTATGTAGCTTGATTAGTATATGCTTCTCTGTGTGTATGTGAGTTTTTATATTGGATGTATCTTCTTTTGGACATTCAGAATTTCTTAGATCTATAAGTGACATCTTTTCTCCAAATTTTATGCAACATCACTCTTCATATTCAACTTTTTGTCCTACTTAGGCTTTGTTCATGTTTATTTAAAATGCTTTTTGCTGTCATTGTTGCTGTATTCTCTTAGCTCCTCAGTTTGCAAAACATATATTGGCCTGGTTTCAAGTTTACTGTTGCATTTTTCAGTAGGCTCCAATCTGCTGTTGCACCCTTCTGGCAAATTTTTCATTATCATATATTTTTCTTTTCTTTTTGAGCATTTATACTTAGCTCATTATTTTAGTTTGTTTTTTTTTCTCTGCTCTGATTTCCCATATACATCATCATTTGGATCATGTTTTCCTTAAGTCAGTAAGTAAATGTTTGAAGCTCTTTTAAAGTAAAGTACTTGGTCATTAATGCAAACTTTGGGCTCATCTTGAAATGTTTCTATTAACTTTTGTTCATTAACATGTTCACATTTTCATGCTTTGTCTTATGTATTGTAGATTATTTATAAAATACTGCACTTTGTGAATGATATGTTGTAGGGAATTTGGATTATGCTGTCTTTCCATAAAGTGTATTGACTTTTGTTCCTACAGGCAATAATTTACTCACAATTTCTTTTAAACCACTCAGACTTTGTATTATTTTTTATTAAGGAAGATATGCTCTGTTTTGTCTTCAATCTTAGGGCATGGTATACTCCTCAGGTATTGTCCTTACTACAATTTTTTTGGTTTAACTCCATGCCTGAATTAATCAATGATGTTCATCATACTTTTGATGGTAAAGTACTTTGACCATAATCGAGTTTCTCCCAACCCTTCATGACCTCTGATATTCAAGTACTGCCCTCAGCCAGGTAGTAGTCTCTCCTGGCTATTTGTTCTCCATCGGCACACATACAGGTCAACATTCACCTAAGGGCCTACAGCAAATCCAAATACCAATATTTGAGGTAATTTTGTTTCCCTATTTTTAATGTTCCAATTTCAGTTTTGGAAACCCAATATTTACCTCCTCATCTCTGTAAAATCTTTATGCTCTGTCCCTAATCAGCAAGCAGTACAGAAAGAATGGCTTAATATGAGGCCCTTCTCATATACATCTATTATATTATGGATAATTGACCTGCTATGTCTATTGCCAATGACTGAAAACAGTTTTCACATGCATTTTACACAGGTTGAGAGTGGTTTATGGTTGTGGGGGAGTTCTTGGACTATTTACAATGTCATGGCAGAAGCCAAAAACTGACCAAAGATTTAAAATCTCTTCTGATGTCTATGACAGAACAGTTTGATCTTCTAGCTAGATTTTTTACAATTATCATCTTTCCTTTCTTTCAAGGCTCATTCTTTATTTTTTTTGACTTCTCTAAGAATGCTTCTTTATCTTTCCTTGATAAATGTTTTTTGGTTTCATTTGTTTGTAATTCACTGTTATTCTAGTTTTATTATTTTATTTCCCCTAGTTTCTTACATTAAATTAATTTAGGTTATTCTAGGAGTAGAAATAAGATTATTTTAAATTTTTGTTACTGGTATAATAACATGAGAATTTAATATTTCCAGTAACCATCTGAGTGCCACTTTAAATCACCTGCAGTGCTATGTATTATTCATATTGATATTCTTTATATAAGTATTCTAGAGTTAAATATTTTCATTCCTACTTCACCAAGAATAAGGTAGGCTTTTATTTCATCAAGAATAAGTTAAGCTTGTGATTTTAATTTAATTTTTTTGAATTTTCAAATTGAAAAGTCTTCCAATATTTGTATTTTGAATATCAATTTTAATATATTGTAGTTTTCTTAGATAATGTTAATAACTTTAGAATGTGAAATTATGTTGAAATGTTTGGACAGTTGTAATAAATTCTATAAGTTGTCTCAGATACTGGGAAATAAAGTTTTCAAAGTTTTTATGCAAATTTGTCACTATGGACTATATTATTCAGTATTTGCAAATATGTGGAAGCTGTTTTAAAGCTGTATTAATTAGACATAGATGTGTTTTGTTCATTATGCCACTTTATTTTATTCACTTATTCAGTTAATAATTCACTGAATAGCTACAATATGCTTGAAACTACATACACAGTTTAGCCAAGAAGAAAAATACTCTTTCTTCTTGGCACCTATATTCTATCTGGAAAATACAGAAAATATATAAAATTAAGTGATTTGCCATTTAGACTATGAAAAGTAACTTTAAAAATTGAAAATATACGGCAGACTGGGAGATGAGAGATTTAGGGGCAATGGCTTAATGAAACAACTAGAAATAGTATGGTCAGGGAAGGACTCAGTTAAGAGATGGCATTTGAACAAAAATTGGAGTGGGAAAGAGGTAGTCATAAACATTCATAAGAGGAGAATGTTCCAAACAGGGGATACCAGTGCAGAGGCCCTGGAAAGGGGCTGAACCCTGCAGTTTGAAGAACTTTGAGGAGGTCCATCTAACAAGTGACATCCTACCACATGTGGTGTGGGTTAATAATGAACCAAGATCATAATAATGAACTAAGTATGGGTGGTGATAACTCCTATGGAGAAAAAAATACTAAGTACACATTGTCCATGTAGACAGTAGGGTTTGTTCCCTTAAAAACATAAACATAGAAAATTCTTTAAGAATTATGTCACATTTGAGCAGCTTGAAAGAAGAAATTAAGTTGAGTCATAAAATAGCTGGGAGAATGTGAGGTTCAGACAAATGTAATAGTAAAAACAATGTTCTATAACATTAGTTACTCCAAGTCCTTTTATTGCAATGTTTTGCTTCATTTTATTTTTATAAAATCACATAAAACTATAATATGTTGATTTTGTATTTTGACTCTGATAATCTTAATCTTTTTAGAATGCATTCTTCCAAGCAAATTAAAAATTAGAATTTGATCTATTAAATGAAATTTCATTATATTAACAGTTCTATCCTGTTTTGAAATTCTTTTCCTACCTTGTGTGTTCTTGCTTATTTAGTTTCTTTAGCTATTTTTAGATATTTTTTCTATTTTCCTTTCTCAAATATCCAGGGAATTCTTGACTTCATTTGTGAATGAACCTCTAAACTTTGTGTATGAATATGAGTGACTTCAAAACTACATTATATCAAAGTATTAATTTAATTTCATTCAGTTTATATGCATTGAACACTTTGGCTTTTAAGAAATTCTTGAAATGTTTCTTGACATAGTATTTTCAGAAGAAAAATCATGTTTTAGTGAACTTGATATAAAAAGTATCTTAATGAGAGCTGTCATCATCAGGTTCATGCATCAACTTGGCAAAGTGGTGGTACCTGTTTGTCTGGTTGGGCATGTGCTGGCCTGTCTGTTACAATGAGGGCATTTCATAGAATTAAATCATGATCACATCAGCTGCATCCACAGCTGATTCCATTTGTAATCAGCTGAGGGGAATGTCTTCTGCAATAAGTGGTGCTTAATCTAATCATTGGAAGCCTTTTAAGGAGGATTCAGAAGAGACAGGCTCTCTTCCTCTTTCAGCTGGTGAGCCTCTCCTGTGGAGTTTGTCCAGACCTTCCATTGAAATTGTCAGCTTCACAGACTGCCCTGCAGATTTTGGACTCTGTGTTCCCATGATTATGTGAGACGCTTTTATAAATTTTATATTTGTGAGAGTTTCCTGTTGATTTTGTTTCTCTAGAGAATCCTAACAAATACAGAAGCTAAACAGATCATAAATTCAAGGAAAATAGAGAGTTTACAGGAACATTGCCCAGGTATCCAAAACTAAACAGACTTTAACAAAAGTAAAAAGTAACTTCATTATTTCCAAAGTCTGATATATAAAACAAATTTTAAATTGAGTATATTTATCAGCATATTCAAAAGGAAACTGTACCAGGCAAATTTCATGCAGTAGTAGTTTTCTGTATGGTGTGGGAGAGAACATGAGAATTGAGAGAACAAACAGAAAGAAAGAGTAAAGAAGAGGCAAGGATATGCATGGTTCATTCCAGAAAAGGTGATATTACTTGGGAGCTACAGGGAAGGTCTAGAGAGAACAGCTAGAAAAGAGGATGTTATATCCCAATATAGAGAGAACATTGAGAAAAGGCAGTATAGATATTTAAGCAACATTTTGGTACAAGTAAAATATATTACTGATTTTTATGATGAGAGCAAGTGAAAGTGTGGTATGTTTAGTCCCCTACAAACAGAAAAGCAGGAGCATAATGCTTTTAAAATGACAATTAGATAATCTTACTAAATATTAAATAATTGAGAAAACTACTTTAAATTTTCTATATAAGAATATATATTCCCTGCAATTTCAGTGTAAAAAATAGTGCGTACAAATTAGAACCAAGATAAATATAAATAATATGTGAAAGCTGTGATGTTTCATACAATATTTGAACATTATATTTAGAATGAATGAATGAAAATTTCTGGTGTAAAAATGTATGTTTAATAAGTGCCAATGATGATAAAATATTCGAGGCAACCAGTCTTAATCATATACCATGATTTTAAGGAAAAAAACCCTGATGTAAGCTAAATAATAGAACAAGTATAATAATATTATTTTCTCAATTGTAACCAATGACCATGCTAAGGTATGTGTTAGTTTTGGGGAACTCTGCATTTCCTGAATGATTTTCCTTTGCTGGTGGGATGGCCCAAACTTTGATTCCTAAAGGATCAAGATGATTAGTAATTCATCATGGATTTGGGTTGTTGTAGTATTCCATTAATTCTAATCATGAGATAAGGCAGTACTAAGCCCTAAGGGATCTCCTATATTCCAACACATACTATCTCATTTTCATTAGCACTCCAATTTACCTTTGATAAGCTGGATCAAACACCCCCAGGTAGTACAGTAATTGTGTTTTTGCCTATTGACTCAGAGGCATGTGGAGATCAAAATGGCCAGATGGCAGTCTTATGTTCCACTTATATGGAATAACTGTTATGTCACCTGGTGGAAGCATTCCTCCTTCTGGGGAACTCTGGTCCAGGAGAGCATAAGATAACAGGGACAAGAAGCAAAATGTTCTCAAGTGAATCTCATGGTAATAGTGATGTGCCAATCACCTTGTGATTACTGCACACATGAAATCTGGCTATTGGAGAAAAAGTACTATAAAGTGCACTCTGATTTAGAGAATGTAGAACCCCTGTAAAATATTTATTCAATTCTGCAAGGTATTGTTTTCCTGCTGGCACTGTGACTGAATCTTCATTCAACCATTTCATAGTTTTGTCACTCTAGCTGACTTAAGATGATGGAGAACATGGCAAGGTCAGTGAATCCCATGAGCATGGAGCTGATGCACATAATTCATTTTGTTGTGAAATGATTCCTCAAGCAGAATCAAAGCTTATTCAATATGATAACCTTAGATAAGGCATTCTATAAACACACTGATGGTTTTAGCAGAAGTTTTGCGTGCACAAAAGTTAAAATAGTAGACCAAGTAAATGTTTTTTCCAGTAAAAACAGAAAGCTAAGCCATTCATGGATATAGTGAAGAGAGTGGCTACCTGCTCACAGGTAGCATGGTGATCACCTTGGGCAATAATAACAAATGGGGAACGAGTGTTAGTCTCTATTGCTGATAGGCAGGGCACTTAGCAGAGACTGTGGCCAGGTCAGTCTTGGAGAATGGAAGTACATGTTGCTGAGTGTATATATACAACATGAGATACATGTTGTATATCCTCCATCCATAATAATGTGGTGATTTTTTTCATAAGCCCATTGGACAGGGGTTGTTGGAACAAAAGGCTGAATGGAATTCACAGCACAGTTCATCCTACCCACTTTTTTATAAAATCCTCCTCTGCAGAAGAAACTGCCTGGTGAGCATTAACATAGGACATAAATATCTTCATGTTTTTTGCCCACTCATAAAGTTCTATCCACATACATCTCCCTCATGTCAGTTAGTCTCAAATTTCTCAATCATGTTTCCCCCAAACCCTTACCATAGAGTCAAGACACTGGCCACAGTCCATGACTATGCATACACATGAACAACCTCTGGCCATTTTTACTTAGAAGAAAAATGAACAAGAACACAGCTTGAATTTTTGCCTTTTGGTATGACTTCTCTCCACCACTCTCCTTCAAGAATGTCTCTGAATAGGGCTGTAGTGCTGCAGCTTTCCACTTTTGGGTGGGGTCTGTATAATGTATAAAATCCTCTCTAAACAAAGCTCAAGCTTCTACTTTGTGTAAGGAACTCCCTAAGAAGTAATAGCATGGGCTGGGATAGAGAAAGTAATGTAGAAAGAGTGAAGGCCATGGGCATTTGATCCCCTTCTTCAGTAAATTACTTGTGCCTTCTTCCCCTGTCATAGCCAGAGCTCCTATAAAACACTTCCATTTGATGATGAAGCACTGCAGTGCACACCAAAATTAATGACTTAATGGCTCAGACAATACCCATTTCATAACAGCAGCTCAGGCCCCATGGTAATTGGGTGGCCCATGGTTAAGCATTTAGTCTCTCCAAAGGCCCCATAATAGGTCAAATGCTGTTTCCAAAAAGAGAGTAATCTGCAAATTATGGCAAGCTTCACTTACAGCTGCACCACATTTCTCATATAAAGGCTCCAAACAGCATCTCTATGTGCCACTGATACTTCAACTACCCCTGAATATGCTGGAGGACTATGGTCTGCATAGCAAAGTAGTTTCCATGATGGTTTGGACTTGTTTCAGAGCCTCTTCTTCTTCTGGTCACCACTCAAAACTTTGAAGCTTTTCGGGCTATGCAATAAATGGGCCAAAACAGCACACCCAAATGATATGTTGCCTCCAAATTCTTCAGAGGCCTGGCATTCTGCCTCTTTCTCTCTCTTCGGTTTTAGAAAGGGCCAGATCCAACAGATTTTCTTTCACCTGAAATGGGATATTTTGACATAGCTTTCTCCTTTTGATTATAAATTTCATGGATGTGGAAAGCCCCTAAATGTCCGCTCAATTTATTGTTCATCCTCTGACATACAAATGCCTTATCAATAAGCCTAGAATAGTCCCTACTTCTGATCAATAGGTTGAATCAGCATATCGTCCATTATGGAACACTGTTAGAAAGATAATTCTAGCAAGTCATCTGCAAACTACATTATAACATAGATCTGTAAATCTACTATTCCCCTGAGGAAGGACAGTGAAAGTTTTTTACTGACCTCAGTAGCTGAAAGCCAATTAAAAAGTAATGGACTAAAATCATATTTACCAGATCAATAGCTGTATACCAAGTACCTGAGGATGTCTTAACTTGTCCAAGCAATGATATCATGTCTAAACCTCAGCTTCAATTAGAATAACTAACTGGTTATTTTTATGAGACTCTACTATCTTCCTTCAACATCCATCTATTTTCTGCACAGGTCAAATAGGAGAGTTGAATAAGATCATGATAGAATCACCATCTTTGCATCCTTCAAGCTGATATTGGTGGCATTAATCTTCACATATGTGTGTGAATCTTTTTCTAAACTCTCTATTCAGTTCCCTTGATCAAGGTATCTATCTATTCAATAATACCAACTCTCTTGATTATTTTAGCTATTTTGATAAGTGCTAAAATCAGGTTATGTAAACCTCTAAATTTATTCTTCTTTTTCTAAATTGTTTTTACTATCTTAATCCTTGAATTGTTCATATTAATTATAACATCAGTTTGTTAATCTCTGCAAAAAATGCTTCACTTAAATTTTAATTGGGTTGCATTGAATCTATAGATCAATTTGATTGCATTAATAGATCTTTTGCTCCAAAAGTACTCCCTACCAATATTATATTTTGTTGTTTATTTATTCAAATTCCATGGTCAGATTTACCTATCCACTAAGTTAGAATCTTATATATTTTTCAAAATTATTCTGAGTGTTTTTTATACTCAGATACTGAGTTTATAGCCAGATACTGGTCTATTGATTACTATTTGAGATGCCCAGCACAAAGTAAAACCACATAAAACTAAAGCATATGTCCTTTTACTCTAGAGAATATCTCAAATTCTAATATTCTATCATATAGAGTATTATAATTATCTGTCTATTGTCGATGACTAACTCTCCTGTTAATACTTCTTAACCATATGTTTACTCCTCTGTGAGAATCCTAATGAGGTTAAACTATCTCTCATGCAACAGAAAGAGTAATACTGTAAAATATAAATAGAATGCAAAGTAGTTCTATTAAACAATTATAAATTTTGTAATAGATTATGCTTTCATACGATTTTATAATATAGATCTATATAGATTTTTGAGAAATTAAAAAGATTTTATTCTAAGAAAAAGGAAACTGGATTTCTAGGAATTTAAATTATTAACATAATGACACATGGGCTATATGTATCAGTGCTAGGACTATGTACTAGAAGATAATTATTTGATTTATTTTCCAATCCTATGCTATATAGTTTTTCCACTGATGGATCACTTTGTATTGAAAGTGCCTTGCTGTACTTTGTTGTTCCAGAAACTTTCACTTGTATATTATATGGGAAAAAATCTCATCTCATTGTTTTCATTTTGTGGAAGAGAGTTCCTGTGTTTTCTCCTTGGGCATCCCCTGTGAACTTTGAGGTTAGCTTAATTAGCTGTCATAAGTATCCCAATGCATAATGTTTGCAGTGTATTGTAATCGAGTGACCAGATCAGTTCCACAAATAAGAAGAAAACTTTTCATCACTTACAGAATATTTTAGAACTTTATTTTATTTTACTATTATCCTGAATTTCAAACTAGACTATATGCTTTAATGTTTAAATGGAAAAAACTGTCTCCTAGTTTACTCAAAGTTGTATTAAAATTGAACCACATGCATTTTATGGAACATAGCTGGGAAAATAAGGAGGAGTCTCTATGTATTTAGGCCCATAAATAAATAAGAATTTTCCTTTACTTTTCTTGAAGAAAAATAATAAAATAGTACAGTAGAAATAAGGGTCAATATTTACATATTAGAAAATATGTAAATATAGAAAGAACTAATTTTCAACCATACATTTGATGTATGACCCTTTGATAACATAATTTTATTTTCTGACAAGATTTTAAATGAATTTTTAATTTAGTTTAATAGCTACCTTATTGATTTCAAATTAATTTAATTTTATTATTTAAAAATTTCATTATCTTATAAGTTTGATGGATTTATAAAAATAATTCATATAGATAAGGATCATGACTTATATTGTCTCTAGGTGACAATCATTCCAGAATTTTTCATGTAGCAATGGAATTATATATATAGTCAAGTGACTTAGCATGTGGTGGGAGAGAAATCTAAGCTTGAATCCTGGTTCTGCTAATTAATTTCATGCTTTGGTCAAATTATATATCAAGCTTCACATAAGTCTTCTTATGAATACTATCATGCTTATTTATTTAGTTTTCTGATTGCTACATAGATTATATAAAATAATTTTCAAAAATCCCTAGCCTTAATAACCACATAACAATATGTGTGTTCTTATGGCTGTCTACTACAATCTGAGAGATGTAAATGAAACCATTTTCTCAACTCTCACATAGTTGGATATCTATAATTTAAATATGAGTTGGATATCTAACTAAGAATTGGGAAAAAGTTTTTATTCATATCTTTCAACTTAACATTTTTAAACAAAATTTATGATATATGTTTTTTTCTTGTTTCTATTTCCTCTTAAAGTGAAATCAGCTGCACACAAACACAACCAGTTTAACAGTCCTAAAATAATAGCTAACAGCAATACCTGTTTGCAGACTAGAATGGATGAAATAGTTACATTCCATACACTTTCTCTACTCTATTTTCAGTTCATTATTTTGACAGTATGTCTGTAGTAGGGCCTGATTTGCTATAAAATATGCCTTCACTTGTAAACCAATTTCTTGCTCTACAGAGAAGATCAGTCACCAAGAAAATTACATTCTCAAAAGTATTAAGAGAATTTAAATAAAACATACTATCATACCACTGACATGTCCATAAGCAGAATGTGGTAACAGAGAAGAGATATTTTGGTCCCTTATGACATAGAATATGGCTGTTCACTTTTATTTTCAATAGAATGACATTTAAAATATAGTTACTTTAAAAAACAATCATATACATAACAATAAAGAAGAAATACTTTGCTTCTGGTTTAGGGTACACTCATTGTTTAATGCTTTGATTAAAATTTTGATTTTATGACTTCCCAATTACTTATTTTAGATAAATAATGGTGTTTCAATTTTGTGCATCTTTCACGTATAATCAAAAATTTAATTTAATACACATATTTCAGTGAATCTCAGAAACAATCTGAGATTATTGGCAGATATGTCTGGCATAACTCTGCTATGTTGCCATTTTCATGAAGTTGAATGGACATGCCTATAATTTTGGTCATAATTAGTTATTCTTGGTTTGGAAAGATAAAATTAATTTTCCAAGCTCACACTCAATAACTTATAAATCGGACATTTTAATACAGGGTTATAGAGGTTCTTAATCCTCCACAATTGTCTTGTCTGAGTCATGCTAGTGAAGTGAAGTTAGAGTTGTAATGTTGCTGAAATTTCTGATATGTGTTAGTCAAGATGATTTATCTAATAGATTCCTTTAACAGACTATCTATTGATGTATTTTTCAAAATTTGCTTGCCTAATTTTGTTCCCTTTCACTGTGCTTTTTCCTGTCTTCCTAATTCCTGTTTTGTCCTAACATTCCTCAGTAAATATTTCTGTATGTAACCCATGAATTATTGTAAGAGAAGAGAAAGAGAAAGTTTGAGGTAGAGAGAAAGAGAGTGAGGAATTTTTTTAGCAAAATGCATTTTTGTTATGTCCAATAATACATTAATATATAATTATATTATTAATTGAAACCTTTATAAATTATTTTAACTTAGCCACTCAAATCAGGTTAGACATTATTATAAGATTTATGTGTGTGTGCTTGTTTTCATGAAACAATATTGGTTGCCTAAAAGTATACAAAGATAGGAGTTAATTAATCATATATATGTATATATATATTTGTTTTTTTTTTTGCATGAGCAGACACCAGGAATCAAACCCTGGTCTTTGGCATGGCAGGTGAGAATTCTGCCACTGAGCTACTGCCATGCTGCCCCTTAATTATATATTTTTATTCTAGTATTCTTTGCATCAAATGAGCATATTTTTTCTTTAACCCCCAAATTATGAAGCTGTTTAATTTATTCATTAGAAAAAATTTTCACTTAGATCAGTGAGAGCCTTTCTTGGTAATAAAAATGTGGTTTTCTTTTTCCAATAAATTTAATATGATTTGTACATTATCTTCTCAACATGTGTTTGACATGTTGTCAATATGACAAAAAGTCAGTGTGTTTTGTATTATGGATATAAATAATTTGTGGGTCACTGAATGCAGCTTGGCCCAATCCATGACATGTGCTTTACTCCTTTAAACCCTGGAAAATACATGGGCCAATGGTTTACTATTGATTCAAGTACCTTGGTCTATGACACACTGAAGGAAAAACAGGAGTTACCATGCTGAAATCTTATTTTTATTTATGGATACTGGATTAAATTGTTTTCAATTCACTTACAGGTTCCTTTTATTTAATTATTTATTGTTGGCATGCACTCTTTATCTTCATATTCCAGTGAGGGAGAAACAGTCTGATGGCATAGAGAAGAACATCAGAAATCAGGTAATTCTTAGGGCAAATTTTATGATTTAATTGTGTCAGCAATAGCATTTAAAACAATTCTATTAATGTTCATTGGGTAATATTTATTTCACAGTTATTTAGAAACTACAGAAACAGCTATAACATTTTAATGAAATATCTGTGTTTTGTTTATGGCAAAAAATAGTTCTCAAAAATCAATCCAAGAAACAAACAAGCAAAAAAATCAATCTAAGGTGTGGCATGGTCTGTACCATGGAGGAGGTGGCAGCACTGACAGCAGTGGCAGCAATGGCAGCAGAAACCAGAGTGGCAGGGTGCAACAGAGGGAGCTGGAGTGCAAGGTTGAGCAGCTACAGCTCAGGCTACATGAAAAAAAAAGGCTTTATTAATGATAGACAAGATCATCTCAATACTTACCCAAACTGCTTTGTCACAAAAGAACTGATTGACTGGCTGATTGAACACAAAGAGGCTTCTGACAGAGAGATGGCAATTAAACTCATGCAGAAATTAGTAGACTGGGACATTATTCATGATGTGTGTGATAAGCATAAGGAATTCAAGGATTTCAAATATTCTACCATTTTAGAAAGGATGATGGCAACTTCTAATTGGACAATGAAGTGAAGGCCTTCTTGCAAGGGCAGAATCTATATGAGAAGCTGATGAGCCCTGAAAACACACTCCTGCAGCCCAAGAAGGAGGAAGGAATCAAATATGAGTGTACTTTCATGGCATCTGAATTCTTGGATTGGTTAGTTCAAGAAGGTGAAGACACCACAAGGAAAGAGGCAGAGCAGCTTTGCCACTGACTTATGGAGCATGGCATCATACATCATATGTCTAAAAAGCACCCATCTGTGGACAGCAATTTTCTCTCCCAGTTCAGAGTGAACTTCCATTGGAGGCAGAGACTGATTGAGCTGCTCAAGGAAAATTCCTGTCCTCCCAGCAAACCCATCACAGTCCTTTCTGCTTGAGGAAGTAAAGTCATGACAATCAAAAATCTAAGAATGTTTCATCAGTCAGTGCCAGCAAGGAGATTAAGATCATGTCTGCAGGAAGGAGGAGCACCATGAGCAACTGTGACAGCAGTGGCTGCTTCAGCAGCAGCTCTATACTCAGCAACAGCCCCCCTGTATTCTGCAACCTCAAGTCTATGTTAAAGAGACCTGTCACTTCTGAGGAACTCCTAACTCCTGGGGTTCCCTATGCAAGGAAGACATTCACAATTGTTGGTGATGTGGTTAGATGGGGTTTTGTGGTTTCAGAAAGTAAGCCATGCCACATCCAGGCCAGGAACCCCAGTGGCCTTGCAGCTGCTGCCAGAATGAAGGTCTGTCAGTTTGTCACCTCTGTAAATGGACTCAATGTGCTGCATGTAGACTACCGGACCAAGAATAATCTGATTCTGAGGGACTCAAGGACAATTGTCATGGAAGTCATGGAGGAGTTAGAGTTCTGAGCAAGAGGACCTCCCAGCTTGCTAGTGACCTATGCGTGATCAAAGCCAGGAGAGCACAAAGCGATGCAATAGGCTTTCATGCAAATGGATGGCTTTGGGCAAAGGAAACTTTTCTCTGTATATATACACATCTTAACTTGAGTTGTAAACACTATTTGAATGTGGAAGACCCAGAAAATACTTCTTCAAAAAATTATGTCAGTGTAGAAAACCTTTGGGAAACAGATTTTTCTACCTGGTAGAATTCCCTTACTAAATTTCTATTTGCAGTTCTTACTCTGTTTTTACCTCAATTCAGTTTACAGAAATTTGTTGAAATGCTTTTCTTGACAAAAAAAAAGCAACATGATAAAATTCCCTTCTTGGAAATTGATAGAACACTGTTTACAGACTTAAACTGTATTCTCACAAAAATTAGCATGAAATTGTTTAATAGAAAATCCAGATTTTACCCAGCTTCAAATTAAAGAACATTGATAGTTAGCTAGCATTTTGAAGAAGATTCTAAAGCATTCAAGTTCTTAAAAACCATCAAAAATTATTTTTTCATAAATCTTACCTTTAGTTGCAACTTTTAAATTCATGTTTTCAATTATGGCATTAGCTTAAGAAACAAAACAAAATTTTGTGATGCTATGGGGTGGGGATGGATAGGGCAATACTACTTAAAATTGTATGCCCCCTTATTTTATTTTTCTTGGCCTAAATCAGTTTGGTCTTTAAGTCAGCTATAAAAGCTTTCTAATTAATCCTAAATGTGTGAAAAGTAAATGCACAAAAATTTGAGTGTAAACATAACTCAAAATCAAGTTTTCTTGCAAGATATCACTTAACAGGTGTCACTTTTTCCACTTTTTGGGCACGACTTATGTTCTAGCACTTGGTATATATGTGATTAAACTTGAAACCCTAAATTGTCCTCATAGTCTGAAATTTTACTAGCTTTCTGGTGTAACATGTTTTTACAACATGACATGCTGCTTATTAGGTTGGAGGGGGGTGGGTAGGTATTTTTTCCCCCAAATCACCAGCTTGTGCTGTAGCTTTTCAGCTCACTTACATATATGAATGTTTCCTCTTTTGGTCTATGGAAGAGTGCATTTTGAGGTTGGTATATAGAGGAAATTCCTCAAAGTTCCAAATTAAGAAGGCAGGGATTGTTGAATTATTTTTAATTTTATATAATGAATTCTGAATTACCATGTTCCTATTGTAAAGAAGGATTTTATAAAGCTTAACAATAGCTAATTTTTCCTGCTTAATTTAGCTATTTACATATATTTTAGCTTCTGAATGATAAAAATATCTAGCAAAAGCATTTGTGTCCTTCACTGCTATGCACCTGCTGTGAGTTAAGAATTGTAAAAGAAAAGAGTAATGGGCCCCATCAGGCTAAAGATAAACAAC
>PVIY010022779.1:0-40295 GCA_004026745.1 Myrmecophaga tridactyla | reverse complement strand
TAGAGGAAAGTCTACTCTGCTCCTTTCCTAAAAAAAAAAACTAAAAACAAGTCACAAGAAAAGAAGAGGCACAGGGAAGACAAATTTGGAGGTGGCATCCCACAAAGTCACACAGCCCCAAGGAACAATCTGGACTGTTGCAGATCTAAACGAGCATTAAAATGAAGCCTGTAAAGCTTCAACATGATTAGTCATAATTGAAGAGTCTGCTAAAACAAGAAACATCAGTCTTCAGAGAAAATGACTGAATTTAGAGTCTTGATATTGTAATACCCCCAGTGTCCACTATGCAATAATCAGAGAATCAGGATGTGTGATCCACAGTCAAGAAAAAAAAAGTAAAATAATTCAACAAAATCTTAACCCAAGAGTGTTCGAGTTTGAATTTATAGAAAAAGGCTTTAGAGAAGTATTATAAGTATTTTCAATGAAATAAGTTAGAATATTTCAAAATATCAAAGAAAAATGTGGGAAACTTCACAAATAAAGAAACTCAGCAAAGAAAATCATATATACTATTATTATTATGTACCATACATGAAACTGCTAGCATATAAATATCAAATCATGAGACAAAAGCTTTCCTTATATTACCTTCAAATAATTTCTTTAGAAGAAAAATGAATCACTCCTCGGCCTTTTGTCTAAGATCAAGTGTAGAAGAAAACTGAGAGTTGGATGCAGAGTATATTAACTATAAAACATGTTAATATAAGATATAAGACAAATTAGATCAGACTCTGAGCAAGTTAATCAGTATGATGACAAGCTATATTAGTATCCTATTGTTGTTGTAAGAAATGACCACAAATGTTGTGGCTAAAACAAATTTATTCTCTTAACTTTCTGGAGGACAGAAGTTCAAAATAAGGTTCGGCAAGGTTGGTTCCTTCTGGAGTTTTCACCAGAGAATCCCCTCCTTTGCCTGTTCTAGTTTTTAGTGGCTTGCTGTATTTCTTGGCTTACTTGTCCCCTTCTGTCCTTTTCAAAGTTAATGGAATAGCATCTTTTCTTTCTCTAACATGATCTTCTTCTCTCCTGTATCAAATCTCCCCATCTTTCTCATGAGGACACTTGGGATTATGTTTTGGACCCTCCTGGGTAATGTAGATTAACGTCCCATTCAAAACCCTTCACTTAATCACATCTGCCACGTCTCTTCTGGCGTCTGAGGAAACATTCACAGGTCCCAGGAATTGGGACATGGTTATCTCTGGTGGCCATTACTCAGCCATCACACCTGCCGAGTGTCAGAGGAGCAAGAATAGGACAAGAGAGGGGATGAGATGATGAGGCACTAGAGTGATCGGAGAAGTTCCGTTTAAAAAAGTCTTACGAGAGTTTGTGCAAGGAGAAACAGATTTGAAAAAAACAACTAACACACCAAATCAAATCTCATCGCTATTTTTAGGTGTTTTAAATGTTTATCTGCGTTTGAAAGGGCAGACAACAATAGAAAATCCAGTATGGTCTTCAAGTGGGAATAAAGGACAACGATGGAACGAGGCTCACGTCAATATTTATCCAATTGCTTCATTTCAGGTAAGAGCGGTTTCTTCTGTCGATGGACTGCTATGAATGGGTGCAATGATAAACATAGAACTTGAGCAAACATTAGATTGTGAATGTTCAGAAATTCTGTGATATGCACACTGGAAACCTGGCATCATTTTTGATTCTCTTTAGTTCTAAAATCTTTCTAACAAATGAGAAAAGCCCCCTTGCTTTTTGATTTACACCTAGCTAGTAATAGGTTTAAATACACAGTGTTCATCAAAATTTAAACTATTTGCCTCCAGGAAATACAATCCATTTATATAAAACCACAGGCATATAGTTTTGTTCCCTGAAGATAAACAAAATAGGCCCTTAGGATTAGGGAAGCTGGATAATCAGTTTTTAATTAATCTGTTTGAATCGTACTTGTGGGATTTTATATACTTTTATTGAAATGTGTCTCTTTGAGTGGATGCCATTTTAGTAATTTCGCATTCTGTTCATGAATATCGTAGAACTTTAAGCAACTTTCTGTGTCTGTCACAATGAGAGAAAAAATTTCCATGAAGTTTTGGAAATATTTATATATTTCCAAATGCTGTTTTAGTACATTTAAAAGACAGATATCTTTTATTCATTAAACCAGTATCTTTATTCATATCTTTAAAATATAATGAAATACCATTAAAATATAGTGACATGTGATATGTTCTATGGCTTTATTCTTTCCAATATCTTGAAAGAATTCAGATCCATTTTATGAAATTATATTTATAACACTGAATGTTCCCTCCCAACAGTAATTTATTGGAGGCATTTCATGATGTATAGTTGCAAGGGTACGGAAAATCAGGGATTGCTCCCATTACATCAACTTTTAATTGGTGGACATGGTTATCTTTGGTGTAATCTAATCTATAAAATTCTAACTGCTTTGATTTAGTAATTGCACTTCTAAATCTAGTGAGTCTGATAAAAATGCTTGCAGTTGTCCACTATGGTAAACATTAAGAAAGTAAGATTATTCAATTTAATTTGCAAGCACATAAACACTGGGAAATAACAGAAGCATTTAGTTTCTATGAAAGACAATAAAATTGTGAAAAATGAACCTATGGCTGCATATCATTAAATTTAATTAAACTGGAATGACAGACTCAGAACATTATTCATGGAAGTAACCTTAATATTAAATGTATACGTCAACACAGGCCTCAGTGAACCTTTTCATTCCAAAAAGCTAATATTTTTAGATATATTTTTGCTTTCTGCATGACTGCCTCTCCAACACAAAGTTTTTAAATACATTTACAATGAGGATTTAAGGGAATATTTGCATTAATACTGTTTTCGGGACAATCCTTTATTGCCATAGACATCAGTTCAATAAATATTTATTGAGCATCTTCAGAACTATCATTTACTGACATAGATAACAGTTCAATAAATATTTATTGAGCATTTCCTGTGTACCAAGCACAATGCTCAGCATAAACATTTAAAACTGACTGTCTACCCACATTGAAATATACATCTAAACACATAAGTCATAGCCTGTAATAATTTCAGTAACAAAGAGATGCACAAGGGACTATGTGAACAAATGGCCAATGAGAGCAGTGAGGGAGGAGAATTAAGAAAAGCTTATTATCTCAGGTAAAATTGGAACTAGGGAGAGGGATTGGGAAGCAGAGAAAGGGCTAACTATTCCAGCAGGGCTCAGAGTAAACAAAGACATCAAGGCCTTATACCACAGGATTTACTAGGAACCAGAACGAAGGTCATCTAAAATTAGACACATAGAAATTAATAAAAAACTCAAGAGAGACAAGGTTAAGGAATCTAAGGAGCTCAGGCAAGGGAGCCATTGCACAGTGTTATTCAGATAGGTGACAAAGGTTGTATGGATAACTGGTTCCTGGGGGTAAAACTGCACTGGCAAACCAGTTAGGGCCACTGTAAAATCCATGAAAAGCTGTGAAAAGGACAAACCAGGGGAGCTGTGTAAAGAGAAGAGGGTGATTTCAAGAAATACTTAGATGTTCAAACTACCAGATAATTTCTAAGTTTGGAATTTGGGGCGGGGTGGGGGAGTCATGAATGACCAAGAAGTTTCAAATGAGGGAGTGTTGGGTAGCGCTCATACGACGCATCACCTGAAATGAGCAAAAGGAAAAATGGTCCAAGCTTTGGGGATGGACATGCTAGCTACTGTTTTGCAAATGTTAATATAAAATGCCTGGAGAAGATCCTTTTGAAGATACCCAGGAAGTAGTTGTGTAGGTGAGCCTGAAGCTTCTGAGACATGCTGTGTATTTGGGAATCATGAGATAGTGTGTGCTGCACGAGGCTATGAGAGTAGCTGACAGACGCTGCCAAAGGGGCGAGGAGTAGACATGCAAACAGGGACTGAAGCACACAGCCATCCAGAACGCTCACCAAACCGTAAGATGAGCTGTGGGAAAGGGGTGTAATCCTAGGTAATATTTCCTTTTAAAATTAGAACGATAGAAATCCAGGAAAGTTCAGTACCCGCAGGATTTATTTATTTTTTTTTCTTAAAAGTGAAAACCAGATTGGAAAGCCGGTTGAGTTCAATGGATTTGTTCATTAGCAGAAAATTGATAACTTATTGTCGCAGAAACCGAAGCTATGGTTCATAGGTGGATATAGCACATATCCACCCTTAAGAAATTTAGGAAAGTGCTTAGGAGAATTGAAAAACCAACATCTTGACTAAACTTGTTTTACTGCTCAGAATTAATAGAATATCCAGCAGATACTTTTTAGGATATTATATGCTTTATTCAAATGGTTCTCTTTCTCTATTATTTTTTAGCATTCAGCGTAAAGGTGCAGATTTTGTTTTGTTTTGTATTACAAGGGAATGGTTATATTATTCAGGATGTTGCAAAAGAGAGAATCCTAAAGAAAATATTTCCTGGAAAAGGAATGAATGGAATTTCGTAGGGGGAAGAAAAAAAATCTAAAAAAAGGCAGAGTGCTAGCTCCAATTTTGATGTTTCAATATTGAAAAAAGAGTTGTTTTTCTTTGTGATTCAGCTCATTTCATCCTGTTCTCAGAATTGCTTTTTAATAAAAGGAGTTTCAAGGGAGTGAACTAGTAGTCTCTTGTTACCAGGAATCAAGGGGCCAGTGTAAATGCAGAGCCAAAAATTTTTATTCTTCTCTAAAGATCATGGCAGAGTCTTTGCAGCCTCAGGGATGTCCATCCTCAGACCTCAAAAGATGACCAAGAATGTCCAAAGCAGTTTTATTCATAACTCTCCAGACCTTGGAGAGCTTCTCTCTCCTCTGTACTCAGCTCTTCTCCTCATTTCACCTGAGAAGTCAGACTGGGTTTGCATAGCTGGTGTCCAGCGTAGCTATTATTTCTGGTGCTTTCTTTTCCTTTTTGTAGATCCATATTTCTATCTGATATCATTTTCATTCTGCCTGAATATTTCCTGTGGTATGGGTTGGCTGAAGAGATCTCTTCACCTTTTGTATATCTTAAAATGTCTATCTCACCTTCAATTTTTTGTTTGTTTTGTTTGTTGGGGAATTGCATGGTTCGGGAATCAAACCTGGGTCTCCCGCATGGCAGGTGAGAATTCTGCCGCTGAACCAACATGCACTGCCCTATCCCATCTTCAATTTTGAAAGATATTTTCCTCCAAGTAGAGCAAACTGGTCCGATAGTTTTTCCCTTCCCCCTTTGGAGCTTTAACGATGCTGCTTGCTTAAGGATGCCTTCTTGGCATTGTTTGCATTGTTTCCATGGATAAATCTGTTGTTACCCATCTATTTTATTCCTTTGTGCAGACTGTAACTTTTTTTCCTCTGGTTGGTTTTAAGATTTTCTCTTTATCACTGATTTTGAGCAATTGATTATAACATGCCTTGATCTAGTTTTCTTCATTCTTAATTTGCTTGGGGTTCACTGAACTTCTTAGATCTCTGGTATTACAGATTTTATTAAATTTGAAACCTTTCTGACTCACATCAGGAATATTCTTCAAATATTTTTACCCCTCCACTTCCTTTGAAGACTCTAATTGCACATTATAAGGTGCCTTGAAGGTGTTACACAGCTTTTCTTTTTCATGTTTTAAATGTTTTTGCTCTTTGGATGTTTCGTTTTGGATATCTTCTCTTTTGTCTTTAAATTCACTAATTATTTTTTCTGCAATATCTAATCTGTCTTTGATCCTATTCAGTGTATTTTTATATCAGTCATTGTTCTCTCCATCTCAGTAAGTTCAATTTCAGTACTTTTAAAATATTGCCGATGTCTTTACTTAATATTTTATAACATGAAATTTGCAATTCTAATAATTGTTTTAATGTCCTTGTCTACTAATGCTAACATCTGTGTCAGCTCTTGATTGGTTTCAATTGATTGATTTTTTTACCTTATTATGGGTTATAGTCCTGACTCTTTGCATGCCTGGCGTTTTTATTGGCTACCAGACATTGTGCATTTTATCTTGCCAAGTGCTCGATCTTTTTGTATTTCCATAAATATGCTTAAGTTTGTATGTGGATGCAAGTCATTGGTAAACAATTTAAACCTTTTCAATCTTGCTTTTAAGATTTATTAGATTTTTAGTCTAGGACCAATTATTCCTCATTAATGAGTCAATAGCCTTCTGTTTCCTCTACCCAGTGCCCCATGAATTATGAGGTTTTCCAATTTGGCTGGTGGGAACACTCACTATTCCAGGTCCTGTGCGAGCTGGGCACCATTACCTCAAATGCATCCCCATTATTATTATCCAGCCCTGAGGCAGTTCCTACATGTTGGTGTTGTGAGCAGTACTGTACTGAATATCTAACGGGGACCTTCTACAGAACTCACTGCAATCTTATTTTCTGCCCTGCAAATTCTGGCTGCCTTGGTTTACTTGGACTCTCAATTGCATCTCCTCAACTCAGGTTTTCAACCAGGCTCCACCTTGGCTCCTCAGCTTGCGCTCTGGTCTGCAAACATTCTCAAGGTAGTAACAGGGTAATCAGAGGGCTCACCTGGTTTGGCTCCCACCTCTCAGGCATCGCTTCATTACCAAGTGTCTAGGGCCCTGAAAACCATTGTTGCATATATTTTGTCTAGTTATTTGGTTGTTCCATGGAGGAAAAATATGGTTCCTGATACTCTGTTTGGGCTGGAAACAATTAAAAGAGCAAAGACTTTGAATCATGCATTTCTAAGTTATGTAGGTTATCAATGGAAAAATGAAGATGAAGAAAATTATATTTTTATTATGCCTCTGTATGTTCTTTATTTTCCAAACATATTCTAGGTCTAGTGAGTAAACCTTTATTCTATGAGGAAACATGAAACACACCTACTACTCATTCCATTTTTTAATTTTTGTTTCGTTTTTAATATGAGTATCTTATTGCTTTGAATTTTTTTAGATAAAATATTTTATACCTCAAAATCATTTATACCTCATCAAGTTTGTCAGAAGTACTTGCTTCAGCATTTAGTGCCAACAGGAAAGCATGGTAACAACTGTACAAAATATATTATCAAATAAATCAAGCTGTAAGCCATACTCAAATATAGTTTTATGTTATTCTAGGATGTCTTTAATTCAAGTAGAAGGCTTACTTCTTATCTTTTAGATTGTAATTGGAATATAACGGACCTTGAGCCTCTGTTTCACTGATACTTTATGTTGTTTTCTTTGTTCGGAGTTGCATGTCTTACTTGATCCATAATCCTTTTAAAAAATAACCCCTTCCAAAATCTTTTGATTATTTCCAATTGGTTTGCCTAGCTAAAAAAATCATTGTGTAGCACTTTTCAGAGCAAATAGTTCAATGCTACAGAAATTTCTTTTGAGGTTCTTTTTCTAGAATTTAATTTATTATGATCAGTGCTTGTTGATAAAAAAATAAGAGTTTCTGGATTTGTAGGAATTAGAGCCAATTTTCCAAAAAATAAAATTAATATAGTGTTGGTCTTCCAATGTCACTTCTATTTTACATCCTACAACAAGGAAAATATTTAATCCATCTATTTTAATGCTTTGCTTTTTCATAGTATATTACCAATGTTTTCCAGAATGAAATGTCTAAAAAGACATTATGACATTACAATCCACAAAATACAGTCTTTATATATTCTTAGAATGAAGGGGATTCTGCAAAGTCTTTACCCTTATATTCCATTTTCCAAGATTTAGAAATAGATTTTGAGACAATTTAGCATACATCACACGAATACTTAATACTGGACAAGGACTGGAAAAGTGATTATAGTACTCACAGTGTAATATGTTTCCTTTATATTAATATAACTATTAATAATAACAATCTAGAAATTATCCTTATTTAGTAGATATCACATGCTCGTGGAGTTACATATCTAGCATTCTAAGTCAAATTTCAGGGCAATTTAGAAAAGACTCCTGAGTTAACATTCTCCAATGGAGCACCCAATAATGTCTGTTTCTTTCTGTCTTGGCCAACAGTCAAAATCCCACGTTAATTCAGATTAGAAGCTTTGACAACCGATTGACATTTACCCTATAAATTGGATTGACAAAAGCTTGTGAACTTAAACTCACTGTTAATATTTAGGATAATTTCCCAGAGAAAAAAGCCAAAGCCATGAACTCTTCATATCTTATATTGCCTCTTTGCAGATCTTTTTTTTTTTTTGAATGGTGAAGGATGTTTCAGTAATTTCCAGAAACAGTAATGGAATAAAGGTAATATGATCAAGGTTAATGGCTATTTTCAAATTTAGCCATAATCTGAAGTTTTCCTAAATAATAAATTGCCAATTTTCAAATTAAGCTCAAGTTCAAACTAAACTAAGGCTTCTCCACGCAACGTAAAAATAATGATCAAAATTGACTTCTGTTGTGAATGTTTGCAGAAGGCACCGTGAACATTGAAGTCAGATGAACAGAAATGCATTGTGTCCTTTGCTTCCCCCACTTAATTGTACTGCCTCCTTTTACACAATAGCACTGCCTGTGGCTCTCCTTCTCTTACTGAGAGACTAAATTTGAACACCAGCTTTAGTAGCATCAACTCTATCTTTCTTTATCTACATCTATATCTATATGCTTGAAAGCATTATAATATAGATAAACTGTCAGTTGATGAATTAAAACAATTCTCTGTGGTGTAACTCTAACAAATAAGTGCACATAAAATTCTTAAAATTTCCATTTCGATTTACCCATTAGGAGTTAATTTTTTGTTTAGGCGTATTCCTTACATACTGAGTTTGCTGAACTTCATGTGCACACTCTGAAAACATTGAAATTTTATACTTGTCATTTCAGTTAGTGGAAAACATTTTAAATGATATCAGTGTAATTGCACGCAAAGAACAGGTTTTTCATAATTTGATTTCTCTTTTAAGAGAATTAAACTTTAACATTTTCTCCAGTGGTATCTAGATGCTGTTAATTCCTTCTTCAAGCAAATTAAAACAACAAATTTTGAAAGTACTGAAGAGGAAAAGAACATAATTTCATCCCTATAATTTAATAGTAGAATCATAATCATAATGGGACTTCATAAAAATATGACAATTTAACTGCTTAAGCTAGAGAGTTTTTCTTCTTTAAGAGAGTATAATTCATGCTTTTTTGTTGCAAACAGATAATGTCTTCCTAGTTGAGATACATCATGCTGAAATGGATTGTTGCAATTCATCATCTTTATATTTGAGAAAATGATATTTGTCACTAAGGATTTATTTATATAAACATTTGAAAGTTTGGCCATGGTGTATTCTTTAAATTTAATACCCATGCATTTTATTCCTATCATCTACCTCAAGTCAAAGACAGTAAAAAGGAAACTCTAAATCCTAGTCTACAAGCCACTGATGAGTCTACTGGAATCTAAAAATTCAGTTATAATAATTCAAAGATTTGATTGGAGTTGGAATTCAAAGTATAAACAGAAAAATGCAATAAACATCTCTTTGTGGGACTGAAGTCCAGTGATAATCTATATGTTCTCAATATCAAAACTGCCAAGGAAATTAAATAAAAACTAACATATTGACTTGGCTGTCTCTCTATTCCTGTTTAAGGAGGACCCTGAAGAAGACTACAATATTCTCTGGCCTGTTGGATTTGATTTCATATCATCATAAGTTATAAATAAATAATAAAAATGCTAATTATAACTGAGCTGGGAATTTGTCAGACATTATATTTCTTAGCATCTCTGAAATAGCTAATTCCCTGCTTAATATCCATGCAATATCTTAAACTCCTGCTATCCTTAAATAGAAAGTAATCAGCATGCTTTATGCAGTGATAAAATGTACTTTCCAAAATTGTAAGGGTAAATGTACATGATAACTAACCGTTATGACTGACACTTCATTCATGCAGGACCACTAAGGAATGAAGTGTTCACATAAGGGTGGATTCTAGTTACAGGCAGTCCTCGGTCTATAGAACAGCTTAACTTCTGTTGGTTGGTAATTTACTGCTCTGCCAACAGCACTGTTACAGTAGAAATCTGCCAGGGGCCAGCACACACTGAATTATAGCAGTTAACCCACCGATGTTTACCCCAGAAGGACCCCTAACATGCCTTCTCAGCCCTGCCACGAACCAAGGCTGGGAAAATCATCAGAACCTCTCTTCTAGGGGACTTTGATGTCTTTAGAACAAGACTAACTCCAACTTTCTATTTTTTATCAAGTTTCTCAGGGAGGCAAGAGGAAGGGAAGAAAAAGAAAATTAATAGGAAAAGGAGTGTTTTGTACTTTAAAGGCAGTGAGAAGAAATTTTGAAATGCTTTGAGCAATGACAAGATCTTATTAACATCTGGCTTGTCAGGGGAAGCATATTTGAAAAGTTCAGGAATGATTTTCATGATTTATACATGATATTTTGATTATTTTAATACTCCTGTTATTTTATTCTGACTTCTGCCTTCAGGTAATGAGAATTTACTAGGCAAAAATAAGTATGTGCTTTTAAGTAGAAAAAACTGGATGATTTTATCAACTACTTTCCTCTACAAAGCTAAAATAGAATTCTCTGCATCCCCAAGCCTCTTTCCCCACCATCCTTCCCAGTGAAAAGTTTACAACTTCAGCTTCATCTTATGTAGATTTCATGTGCGAACAGATACAGAGCATTCTATTAGACTCTTCACCCACATATTGCTACCCGCCCCCCACACAAAGCATAAGGAAATGCAATTCCCTTATCTTTCTCATGGCTTTACTCCACTCGTTGGGATAACTTCTTTTCCTTTCCCACTTCCCACATCAATCTTTCAAAATTAAAAGATGTTTCCCTTTTACACATACCAAATGTTCTTGTCTAAAGCATTCTCCTTCCTCTTTTACTCCAGAATTAAAGCTTGGCCAGGAGACAGAAAACAAAAATTTTCTGTCAATCCTCTAAGCACCTGATTAAAGCAAACTTTTAGTGCTCTGGTGATGACACCACTCCTCGTTTCTCCAGCAAATTATGAGATTTGTGGCTGAGGTGAAAATATTTGATTTTACGGACCTGGAATCTCGATCAGCAGGAATCTTTCAGTTCTGACACTATCCAGGTTGACAATCCATTCACATTATTATCTGCAGGAGAGAAGACTCACCATCACCTGACTGAGACTAAGAAGTGGGTGGAAATAACATTGATTTATTCTAACAGTAAGATCTGCTAAGTGGCACACATTAAAAAAAAAAAGAAAAACACACAAATGACTCAAAAACCCACTGTTAGTGAAGAATAAGATAATGACCTCTTATTTATAGGGGCAATTTATAAAGACCTTTAAAAATCATATGCTATCAATGTGTGTAGTATTTAGATGACCTGTATTTGTCAACATTGCTCATAATACTAAAAAAATAATGTCTAAGCATAATAAAAATATACTGGTAAAAATTATGTTACATTGATAGAGTGAAATATTTTACAGACATTAAAATTATTTCCTCTTTTCCATATTCAGTGTTCTTGAATATTTATGCCATTGATTTTTTTCTTCCAAATCCTTACTCTTGGGTACTTGTAATTTAAAGAGTTCTATGATTGCTTTTAGCTACTTGCCAGATATCCTCTCAAAGATCATAACTAGTCAAAAGCCAGCCACTTTTTCCAGGCAGCCAAAGTGCTGTACTCATTCTATCTGAGAGCTAAGAATTCAAGAATTGCTGCCTTGGTCCTATACGTTTGAGTTTTGGACTGCCATTTTTTTTAGCTTCAGTTATACTGGACATTTTATATGCTTTCAAAGTAAAGACTTTGAATCGTCTTTATTAACATAATTATCTCTATATATGTAAGTAGGCAACCTTTCTGACACATATAATTATAATAGTAAAAACTTCTCAAACCTTTTTCTCCCATCAAAATCATGAAAATTATTCCATCTTCTGAACTACAGTTAAGTGGGGGAAATGAAAACAATGCAAACTTGATAATTAATGTCTCTGCTTACTAATTGGAAATTTCTATTAATGTAAGAATTATGATGGCACATCAGTGAATATGGGTCAATTTCTCAAAAATCACCTGAAATTTGTCTTTAAGGAGACATAATATAATACTTTAAAAGGCAAACAAAAACAAATTATTGGCCTTGACAAAAATAAGTTTTCTAGTATGGAATGTCTGTTTGGGATGATGGAAAAGTTTTGCTAATGGATGAGAATAATTGTAGTACAACATTGTGAATCTACTGATTGTAGTTAAAAGGGGAAATTTTAAGTGGTGTATATGTTACTAAAATGAAAATTAAAAACATAAACTGGATTTTCACTTTAATATGTTACAGTAAAATAAGCCTAGAAATTCTATTAAAATATGCAAATCTGGTTGGTGTTGGAAACAGTTAACTATTAGACTAATTTTTCTTTACTAGATATTTAATTTTGGCATGTAGAAATCTTTCCTTTAAGTAGACCCATAAATTTCTTTAAGTATCTATAATTAGAGTCAAAGGATCAGCAATGCCTTCCAGACCAAAAGGTGGGAAAGAAGTTTGATAAAATAAGGCATCAGTGGCCAAGAGGGAGCAAATGGAGTCAAGAAGCTGTTCTGGCGGCTACTTGTATGCAAGCTTCATTTAGACCGTGCTAATTGCCATGGTCTGCTACACCCCAACCAATATCACCCCTGTTGACTCTGAAGAATACCTAGGGCTCCAACTGAGACTCCCTAAAGGGTCCATGCACTAGGCTGTGTTCCTGGAACCTATGATTCCCAGAGGGTTCCTAGGTCAAATAAACCCTGAAACTCAGAGGGACTAGCCTCTCCAAGACTATCAATTAATTACATCCCCCTATTCTTTATGCTGGCATGAAAAAGTTAGAACAGGCATTGTCCAAAGGTCCCTATAGATTAGGAGAAGGAAGAGGAATAACCGAGAGAAGAGGATTTCAGAGTAGGACTGCTGAATCACTATATTAATTTTTCTTCTAGGCTCCAGTGTTTTGGAGCAGCTGGAAGGAAAAAATAGGAGATGGTGGAATGGTAGCCTATGACAAACTCTGGGATCCTTCTGTAACGACTTGTTGCAGTGTGCTTTGAAAAGTATTGCGTATTTCTTTGCTTTGCATATATGTTATATTTTACAATTAAAAACAGTTTTAACAAAGTGAAATCAAAGAGGTAATCGTGAAAAAAAGAGGTAATCATAAGGCAAATATGAGGAATATGAGAAAGTTATTCAACCTGTTTGCAAAAGATCAAACAATTTCACGGAATGGTAAACCCTTGTTCTATGCTTCACAAACATAATTCTGCTACAAAGAACCCAGACAATTGCACCTTTAGAAAAAATTATAGAAACTTGTGCTATGAGATAGCTTTAGGGAAAATTGAGGGGAATCTATTTCATGAAAAGACTGCTCAATAAAAATTCTTCCTTCTCTCTGAAAATGAAAACTGGTAGGATTTGTGGTTGCTGTTTTTATCTTATTAGTCAGTTAAGTTTAGGTTTCTTTTTAAATGAACACAGGGCTTTGGAAATAAAAAGCACTACTATGTAAGGAAGATCCAATTATTTGGGGTATGAATTTTTTTTTTTTGTAACAGTTTTGGGAACGATCAAGAAAAAAGATACCGGGATTGCTGATAACTTTGCCTCTTCAATTTCTCAATGGAAATTGATCTGTGAATCAAAGCTGTCTATTTAGATTTGTTTCATTCATATTTATAGCTCATTTTTGAAGGTATTCGAGGCCCTGGCATAGAAGGGGACATCGCCATTGATGACATATCAATTGCAGAAGGAGAATGTGCTAAAGAAGACCTAACGAGTAAGAGTAAGTGTCCTTTCTTGGGAGTGGTTTGATGTGATGCTAAAGTACTAATGTTAAATAAATATACGCAAATTAAAACACCAACTTTACCTTTAGTTGGCTTATTTATCAGTTTCTTATATCTAAGCCCCTAATGTTTTGAAATCATTTTAAAATCAAAGTATGAAATTCCATTGTAGCCATATTTGCCCCAAGATAATGTAAAAGTAATTTTGATGTAGGTCTATATAAGGTAAGTTCACTTTGATTTTTTTGTTAAAAATTTTAGTATTATTTTAAATTTATATTTATTTAAGAGTTATTTTAAACTTTTATTAAAATGTTTGGTGACTCCATGTACTCAATACACATTCATGGAGCGATAGCTGTTTTTATTCCCGCAAACAATTGTGAATATATTTCTTAGTTCTAAAATTTTGCCCACCATTTTTTAACAGATTCAGTATAATAAAGAACCTTAGGATGTATATTAAATCACAGAGTTAACTACATTTTTCTGGACTAATTAATCTCCTTCTGCTGGCATCCCAATCCTATTTAGTAATATGTGTCATGATTTTTACCCTTATTATTTAAATATTATGGCTGAATTGCATCTGAAGTTTAATTTTTCACCACAGATCCATTTTTGAATGGAGTAGATAAAAATAAAAAATGAGAGAGAATGCAAAAAAGCATCAGAATCATGTGCAGACTGTTCTAAATCCTCATCTCTGTGTTATTTATTTGAACCTGAGAAACCTAAAATCATTCCAATTAAGAATTCCTCCAGCTGGAGGACTTGCCCAAGCCTATCTGGCATCTTTAATTTTACAGGCATGTAAGGATATACCGATTGGTGTAAACTTAACACAAGAAACACATCAATTATTTTGCATACACACAAAGAAGCATGAAAATTCATATTGTATAGGTCTAGAGCAAATCAGAGCCTTTGTTAATTTAGTTTTTAATGAGAAATTAGCTCATTCTAGATGTTGGAAGCAAACAACTAGCCGGTGATTGCTCCTACAAACTGAATTGGCTCCATTTTTAAGCATTGTCAAAAGGCAAAAGCTAAGATTGTATATAATAATGAACGTTTTTGATCAGAGTTTTCACTGCTGTGATTAGACGGAACATTTCTACTAAAAGATTTCCTAAAAATTTCTCCTGGGTCCAGCTAATTTTGCCTTAGAAAACTAGTAGCTATTACCAAATGAACTAGGCTTTTCTGAAACAGAAAAGGATGCATTCTCCTCAAAGAAGAATGGGATTTCTTTTCTGATCTTCACAGTATGAATCCACAGCAATAGTAGGAGTGTACGGCTGTATTAAATAGATTTATTTACTGCATGAATTGGAGGTATTTTTATTTAGCTACTGCAAATCAGGAGTAAGAAGTAATACTAATTAAACAAAAATAGTCTATTTGGTATGGCGAAATATTCCTGTACATTTTTATCAATTTATTTAGCAATCACTTATTAGGATCATTTTGATGAATGATGTTGGGTGAATAGTAAATTTATGTTAATTTCAAAGTACAAACCAGCCTGGAAGCTATAAAGGCTCTTCTTATATCCCAGACCGCACACCCTTCCCAAGCAGAAATGGTTCTATGGGTCACACCATTAAGAGCTGAGACGGTACGTCTGTATTTCCAGATACCAGCTCTCTCCAGGTGAGAGCCATTCTGTAACTTCAAGCAGGTTAGTGAATTATTGGTAACACCTGCATTTACCCATCTAGATTAGGTGAATTTTCTAAGCAGTGTCACCGGAAATGAGGTTTTAACTCCACTCTCAAGTCCAGTGGGGACTGCAAGGCTGATAGGGAGTAAGGAGGTTTTTAGACAGAATGGACTTGATGACATTTCTGTAAATCACATAAGAAAAATAATCATTTACTCAGTTTATAGGTAATGGTCTGATCTAAGCATAGATATTCCACTGGTTATAGTGATTAATTTCTCCACCCATCACAATCCCTTCCTGGTTTCCATCAAAATCAGTTGTCCTCTCAATCTTCAAGCTTAAAAGTTCTTGGATGCCGGAAAAAAAGAGCTCACCTTTCAGGATTTCTGAAAATCTTCTCAGTCTGCATGCCTTCATGTCGCTTAGCAAAACTCTGAAGTTGAGCTCAGTCTCAAACCCACCCCGACATCTTTCTAACAAGTGTTTAGAGCGTATTAATAAATCTAAAACCTGCTACTATTTTCATGTTCTCAAATGTCTAACCATATATTCAATTTATTTCCCTCAGAATGAAACTGATAAGTACAACACAGCAAGTGTTTTCCATATACTGGTTGTTTTTCTTTACCTAAGTCGTATTGGTGGTTGCATGGAATGTTCATTTTTCTTTCTTGGTGTTTTTTGGCGTTTATTTTCCTTGTCTTTAGATTCCGTTGATGGTGCTGTTGGGATTTTAGTACATATATGGCTTTTTCCAGTTATCGTCCTCATCTCTATCTTAAGTCCTCGAAGGTGACCTTATCCTGGCAGAGGCTATAAAAGATTCACCAGGCACTGGCATGAAGAAAGAGTCTTTGTAAACGGACATTGAAAAAAAACAAACTACCAAAGATTCCTCCACTGACTACTGACTCAAAAATAAAACAATAAAAACAAAATTTTTAAGCACTGGGGATAAAAAGACATCATGGAAGTATAACTTATTCCAAACTACATAGAAAAGATAATCTTGCCCTGAGTAGAAAAGAGACCTTCAGGTACCTCTGTGGCTAGAAAGATTCAGCGTCATCTGGTTGAACTCTGGAAAAAAAAAAAAACACAAAAAGAGCTATAGAAATCCTTGTCAAAGCACAAAGTCATGGCTGGTTTTGTTTCAAATGAATAGTTTACTTGTTACCATGGAAACCTAATGGCCTGCCAACAAAAACCTCACTGTAAACAGGGTATGTGAAGAGCTGGCGTTTATTTTCCTTTTCAGAAGGTTTTACGTAGAGAATTAAATAAATGTAGACCCTTTTACCTTTGGTTGTTAACCTTCCTTGAGAATAATCCAAACTCAGAGTTGAAAGCCTTTATATTCCCACCCGCCTTCCAGCGCCCCAACCTTGATTTTGTTTTGCTCCTCTCATGGCTAGGCTAGATGCGTTCTCTTTTTTGCATGCACTGCTGTCCAGGATGGGGAACCTGAGCTGACACACCACACAGGCTTATCGGAGTTTGCTTGCGGCCACGGGAACACCCAGACGGAGTCATCTGTTCCAACGAGGAAACCAAACCACCATCTTTTATAAATTGCCATGGAAACCAAGTGCCTTCAATGAAACAAGCCTGAATACTTTTCAACTCAGAAGCTTGCACTGCTAAGGGTGGTTTGTGTAAAACTATTTTATAGACGAAATACAGAGCCTAATATGTGCAAATTTCAGGCAAGACAACCAAGCCGCTTCTGAAGAAGAAAGGAGCGAAGCTGCTGCGTAAGCCCATGCGGATGAGACATTTGTTGTTTAACCTTCTAGACAGCCATGGCCTTTCAGCTTATCGTCCATTAGAAAATAACTTCCAGTGAGACCAGGCTTGGAAGGAAGCAGCGACGCTTTTTCTTCCAGGTTGTTAAATGGGTCAACCAGAGCAAAATGTTGTTAAGATAATACTTAGCGCAGAAGGTGGCAAACCGCAAAAGTGATTTCTTACCCTAACCTCCATTTGAAGTGAAATTGGCCCTAGCTTTAGAGGGAACAAGAAAATGTGTGTGATTGCAGTGCATACAAACTCTACAGCGGAACTGGGCCTGAAAATCTGGCTTTATTCTACACACTGAGGGTAATAGGCCTCTGCCCTTTAGTCAGACTCTGTGCAAATTGTGAAATATTATTTTATTATTTTACCAAGATTAAAAAAAAAAAAACACTTTTACAAAAAAACAAAAACCTGTAAAAAATGATTTTGAGCTACCTGAGGACAAACCATACCTTTAACCAGCCAGTTTTCCAATGCATTGTAAATTTCACTTAAACCTGTTGGTTATGAAAATTTGAAGATCTTTTTCCTTAAATTATCTCAGCTTTTAACTTCATTTGAAAAGACTTTTGTCTAAAGAGGAATATTATTATTCTATGTTCTTTCAACACCCTAAGATTGAAAAAAAGGTATGCAAGTAATTGGGATATAATTATTAAATTATAACATTTGCAAATATTATTATAAAAAGCACAACAAAATGTAGTGGAAAATGAAAAGGCTTGATTTTAAAAATAAAAAAAAAATTCTGTAGAAATGTTTGTGCAAATTCAGTAATTCAACTTAAATCATAATTTTACAGCTATGTTCAATAAAGCCTCTTTCCAGGTAAGGTATGTTAAGTAGTATCTGTGTTTGTTGAGCAATGTACATTTCAGAGATTGTTAATTACATAACTTATTGGTCCTGTTTCCACTGGATAAATCTTCATTGCATCATACCCATTAGTGTCTTCAGGAAGAAATTTTAATAGGGGCTCCCTGATGTATCCGCTCATATTTGTCATACATGTCAAAAAATGTCAAACCTTTGAAGGCACAATACGAAGCAGATATGAACTTGGAATTTAATGTGTATTTTCATAGTCTGTGAGGAGGGAGCTGTCTGAATATGTGGGTAGTGATAGAATTGAGCTAAACCAAACCCTTTCAGTAAACACCATAAACAGATATGATTCATAATATGTGAATAAATTAGGCATATTGGAAATCAAAATTTCAGTTACCCATCTATTTTATCAAACCAAAGAGTTTCAAGTAGATGATATCTGGGACTCTCAGCCTCATATTTCCTAAATCTCCCTTCGCCTTCACTTCCATTTGCTGTGGTTACTAACCACTTCTCTCTACCATCCTATATTAGATCACTCTTTTTAACTGATTTGTCTTCATGCTTATTGTTGATAATATCAATAAAAATATTTTAGATCTAGAGAGAGGCATATATCATTGCCACCATCTTTCCTTGGTCTTTGATTTGAGTGAGGCTTTTATAAGAAATTACAAAATCTATTTTCAGAATATTTTAATATGGGTTGCATCCTTTCCAGGGAAATGACCAGATCTCCTTATTTTCCTAAGTAACCCAGCACAAAGAAATTGCTGTAAGTGAAAGTTTCAATCCTCCTAGTAAGCATTTATAAAGTACTGAAGTCTTTCCTTAACCGTTCCAACAGTAAGAACATACAAAGCTTCAGAAATTCGTGAGAACTGGCTGGTACTACAAAAATTAATCATGATCAAATTTTTGAGAAATTTCATATGAATGCGAAGAAAAAAAGTAACAATTAGAACATGATGTGCAAAGCAATCCTGTTTAATGAGATGATAATAAATGAGATGTAAATCTCAAGTGGGTTCTGGATCATTTATGTAAACCAACAAATTTAGAATTCTAATTTAGAATTAGAATCAATGTTTTTCACTTCAGATTAAATGTTCAGTTGCTTTAATTGTTAGTAAATTGATATAAATGAGGGAAATTTTTAAAGAGTGGGATAAAGGAAATGTAGATTGTATTAACTAACCTCTGCTTTAATATTAGTAACAATGATGACAACTTTAGAGCACTTACCTCTTTGCCAATTGCTTTCCCATTTCCTACATTTTTTATTTTTATTATTAGTTGGACTGACCAACATATTCTCCTTTTCATTTTTTGTTTTGATACGGTATTTAAAGTTTAACTGGTGCCAATATTTTTTCTTCTTTTATAAGAAGGCATCAGGCAATGGAACTTTAATTTTCTGGGAGAAAGATTATACCATGTAATCTCCTACTACCAGTAATTGATCCCGATTAATTAGGACCATTTCTCTGTTTCATCCATTGTAAGATGCTTGTTTCCTTGCATTTTAACATCTCGGCAATCAGGATGCATTTTACAGTCAAGGCCTATTTTAATAGCAGATGGCAGCATTTCTTTGTAGTGGTAGATAAAATAATTGTACATCTTACAATTGACACTACTATTGACAAAAGTCACTGAACTTGCCAGAAGTGCCAAGTAATGCCTAATGTTACTACTTTTCAACAGCACCCAAAGCAAGAAAAATATGTCCAACCATATTTGTAGGATTTATATTAAATGCTCATTGACTATGCAGTATTTTAAAATAGCATAGCCCTTTCATTTTTCTCTTTTATTCACGCTGAATCTTCTCCTATACCTAACTTTGCTATCTTTTTTTTCTTTTTAGCTCCAAAATGAAGTGCAATATGCTATTTATCAATGGTTTTAAATACTTCCTGGGTCTATGTGATTTACAGTACTTAGTAAGTCTGAAGATGGTCCTGTCATTAAATTCACGTCAAGAGAATTGAAGGATGCATGGAACACCATAATGTCAGGCAGTAGGGTAAACCCAATAATATTCAGTTCACATATATCACAGAATTCATTTGGGCATGGCAATGACTTATGGTAATTATAACAGAATTACAACCCAGCTAGTCAGTTACATAATGTTATAAATATTGAAAATAATCCCATTATTTAGTTTTATATTTTAAAATATAACAAAATATGAATTACAACTGTACTAAGTTTACACCAAACATGCATTTTTATTTTAAAGATCTTATAACAAATTTAACTGTCAATAAAATGTTTGAAGAAGAATTAATCCATTTAGTTCTGTACTTAAGACTGTATGAAATTGGCTGTGGCATTTTTCATAATATGTTTTTGCTTGTTTGTTTGTAAAATAGCAGTAAAATAATCTGATTTCAATAGACCGATTTCAAAGGATTCTTTCGAATGCATGTTCTTTATCATAAAACCTTTTTTTAAAATGTGCCTTTCAAAAATCAGGGCCACTCAACAGATATTTAAACCAGAAAAATCTTACCCGCAAATACATTCGCTTCTTGATGGATGACTTCTTACTGATTGCTTCGTCCAGGTCTCAGCCAGGCAGAAGGTACGCTCTTCTTGCATCTGGGCAGTTGATGTCAGTGAGGAGTTACTGCATTTTCTGTGAAAACAATAAAATCATAGGGTTCAATCCCAAGCTCTTTCATTTCCCACAATGTTCTCTTTGTGGCTAACCCATCTAATTAGTTTTCTTAGTGCTTATTTTTAAACGCAATGTCTCTGGCATTTTCTACTTCAGCACAGAAGAAAAACTACCACTGGATGATCAGAACACTTTTTTCAAATCTGAAATAAGAAGTTCTCTGGTGAATATCCACACTATTTATAAGCTTAATATATATATATATGTTATTATTATATAGAGAAAGCAAGACTTGAAGACTTGAAATTTTAATATGAGATATATTAATTCAGAATCAATCCATTATATGTTCATGTCTACTTAAAACTGAAGTGAGAGGGTGAGATGAATATCCCATATATTTATTTTTGAATTACTTTACTGACATAACTTGAAGCTTAATCAATGAAATGTGATTTCACTAGCCTTGAACCCACATTGAGTATATTGAAATTAAGGAATTGGAATTTAAAACATTGAGTAAGACAGAGGTTAAACTCCAGGTAGGCACTGGAATAATTTCCTCAAGGGAACATTTACAACTGGGTGAATTTAATTTCAATTGTACTGATTTTCCATGAGATGAGCTGAAATGTATTACTATTTTTCAATAAAATGATGGGAAATTCTATCAAATAGGAACTAGCCTGTTAGTTTCAGTTTGTTTTTGTATGGCGTTCTCATTGTTTTCCGGGATTTCCAGGACATTATTTTCATTTCTTGAATCTCCTCAGTGTATTTTAAATGTATTAGTTTAATCAGACATCCATTGTGTTAAATTTATATTGACTATTAATTGCATCTTAGATCTTAAAAAATTTAGATTTCCTTTTCCCTTTGAAATTTTCCTTCTGCTAAATAGTTTCAGATAGTTTTATGTTATTTCCCCTTGGATTTTTTTCAATAAATGAAATTATGTACAATACACTATTAATATTTGGGGGGACATTTCTGCTGTCAGTAAGCACTTAAGTTAGAAGCAAAAGATATTTAGGGTGGCAATTATATTTGTATATTAAGATTAAAATGTCATCATTACTCTCACTATTAAAAAAAGCTTTTGCAGACTCCACACTGAAGTGAAGCACAATTAAACCATTAAAGATGTGTGTGATTTTTACATTCTTTATGAGGGCAGAGTTATAAGATTGTGTTAAAAAAAAAAAAGTAGGCACTAAATCTTCCTGGATGAAGATGATTTAAGAATTATAACTCTATTTAGTAACCCTGATATGTAAAATAATTGATTATGGACTCACAACATCAATGCTATGCAATAAGATAGTTTCAATGACTTATTGCATGGGGCACTGTACGGTAAATGTGGCTTCTCTGGGAAAAACAAACAATACTGCTTGACAATGATTTGAGTGAAACAAAGTATAAATGACTCCTAAAATTTGAATGCACTTGTCTTTGAATCCCTGCTGCTTAGTTAGTGAATTTTCCCTTTGTCACTGGTATTATAAGTTGAAATAAATCCATGGAGTTTTAGAGATGCAGGTACAATTCACACTAACAAATCCATTAACCCTGTTTACCCCCATCCCCAATTGTTCTTTAACCACATATTAAATTACTGTTTATTTTTCTTAAGCTTTTTAAACTTAATCGTCAAATTAATGACCTAACCCATATTCCTAATTCCTATAGCTCTTACACTGCTCTCAAGCATTCTTTTGTTGTTTGCGGATTTGCTTCCCAGTTGAAAGTGCCTCCAGGGAAATAACTTATCACAATAGTCTCAATAGACTCTAAAATGTAGTAAGTTTATAATTCTTAGCAAATGAAAATGCATAATTGTGAGCTATATTTGCATCCTAGAACAGGAGTTATTCAATGAAGCTAGGAAAAAGAAGCAATGTCATATTTCAGCTATAATTAATGAAATCTTATGGACAGAAGATATCTCCTGTGTACTGAGAAAAATGAGAAACCAACCCACCTGGCTTCTTATTTGCTTAGTAGAGTTCGATTTTATTCTTAATAAGGGGCAAATATTGTCAATGTGCTTGCAAACAAAATCATAATATGGTTCAACTAAAGAAAATGAGACTAATTCTGTCTGCTTTGTGTTAGATGACAGCATTATACATCAGAATAACACTTCATAGATTCTCTTAACTAAAATTTTAATTATAGGATATTATGCCTAATTTTACATTAGTGTGATCAGATGACTGCTATCTAAATTCAGTCTTGGCTCTTTTGTAGAGTTTGGAATTATTTTTCTAGAGAAAGCATCAGTGTATATTTTTGAGTTTCAATCATCCACTGAAGTTGAAATACAATATATTTAATTAAACAGGCAAATATTTAAAATATATATATATATAACTGAGTTATAAGACCAAATTATAATTAAAGGAAGATATCTAGTTAGGGGTAATATTTTATGTTGCAAAAACCTGCTTCTTACAAATAGAACAAAATAATGAAAAACAAACTAATTTTCAAAGCTGGAAACTGCTGAAAAGAGAGGACTATTAACTTTTATTATTTTAATTCATTATTACTTTAAGCCATATGTTTTAATTTCCAAAATTTATGCAATTCAACAGGTCAATGTGTCCAAAGCAAAAGAAGGCAGTACAGGGCTAGCACATGACAGATCCGTAATAATTGTTCAGTGAGTGAGACTGGTACACATCCTGTTATGATTTTTCCTGTGACATAAATATCCCTCCTTTGTTAATGATTTAGACTTTTTATAATACCACCTACAAAGCTAGCATTTTGTAGCTAGCACCAGAAAGGCCTTTCCAGTGTAAGGGGATTTAAGGGCTCTGGAAGAGAACCTTGCCTAAACTAACATTTCCCACTGGGGCCAGAAATTCCCCACTCAGCAGTCCATTCCTTCATTCTTAGTGTTTCTTTTTCCATGGTCACCTTTCAAACTGCAAATATACCCAGTACAGGAGATATATTAATTCCTAATATTTGGGGATAATATTTTATCATATCTCCCCTTTCCATTAATTAGAAAAATAGTCCAAGAAAACACTAAACCCACTGGAAAAGAGTCTAAGGAACAGGGAGGAGCAAAGTGAAAAAGGAGAGCTATGGGATTTCAAAGATTATCTTCACTGCACAATTTTCTTCGGGACAAATGCAGATTGCAACTCAATACACAACATGAAGGTGGAGTGAGAGGAACATTAGACTGTTAGATCCATGCAAAGGCTCAAAGCACAGAGTGGTACAGCGTCTAGGGCAGAAACAGTAGATTTGGATAATGCATTTAAACATGAATGTAATCAAACTTGAGTGTTTATATCAGTAGAAGGGAAAGAAAAAGAGTTTTATAACAAAGTGTATTACCATAGAGACAAACAAGCAAGTGAAAATAGAGTATTTAGATCAATTAAGTTTGAAAAGGAATTTCAGTAAATATATGTGCAAATATTTTACCACAAGCTCCTCCTGATTCCTCATCCTTAGTTTGCAGGGACTATGTTTACAACTTGGTTTCCTGCCCACTTTCTCCTTCCTGGGTGATGTGGATCCACGGTATGTAAATTAGTCTGGAGTGAAGTTTGCTTTGACATGTACTTCAGCCAGCAAGTTCTGTTCTCTGACTGCCTCTGCTTGGTTGATTCTATTACTCCACCACTTTCTCATTATGTGATATTAGTCAACTTAGTGTCGCAACAATTCAGTTTCTTCTCCTGTTAAATAGGAATACTAGGGACAATAATAGTATGGGATTTTCTAGGGTTGTTGGGAAGCTCAAATGAGACAATCTATGTTAAACACTTTACAAATTGCCTAGCACATCGCGAGAATTAATGTGCGCTAACTTCTATTGTCATGCTTGCTCTTCATAGGTAAAGAAAACAAAGTTAAAAATCGTAATGTCTATTACATGCTACATGTGCCATGTTTGGAAACACTTTTCAAATCCTTCCCACTTTCTCTGATAATCCTACCCCAGGCCCTTGCACCTGCACATACGCACACGTACACTGTTGTGTAATGATTTGTCACTCTCACAGTGTTTTCGCACACATCCTCGCCTCGGACACTTTCGGTTACCCGTGATAGCTCAGTCAGGAGGTGGCAAAGCTGACACGTGAATCTAGTAAGGTGGGTGAGGTGTCTCCTCTCCCCAGCACCCTGGATTTCATAGCATGTAGATGGGTGCTTTTCATTCTGACACCCAGAACTGCAAAGGAACAGTGTTTAATAAGCAATATCTTTTGTTACATTCAGGGAACTTTCATAGTTTATCAAACCTAAGACATTATTTTGTGTACCACCAAAAAGAAGAAAACAATTCTGCTTGAAATATGATCGCAAGACACCAAAAGTTGTAACGAGGTGGTCCCAATGCAGATATGTTAAATTAAAAATATATATATGCATCTTACAATTGATGAAATATATGGCATCATTTATAATTACACTATTTATTTCATCTGAGCCCTACAGCAAACCTGCTTCTTAGAATGAATGAGCCTCAGACTTCAAAGTAAATCAAAATCGCCTGCAATGGCTGTTGAAAATATAGATTCCAGAGTCTTAGCCCTAGAAGTTTGGATTCAATAGAGCTGGGGTGAAGGGGAGAGGGCGCAGGTTTTTAAATAATTTTGATATATATGATCAAAAGAAAACAATTTGGGAAACATTGGTGTCATGGTTAAGAACCGGAGTTCAAATCCTGATTTTACCAGCTAGTAGCCATATGACCTTGAATAGATGGTTTAAAATCGCTGCATGGAAATGACCTTGGAGACCCAGTGGAGACCCAGTGGAGACCCCAGGACCTGCCTACCCGGGTGATTCTTTCATTTACTAGCCACGTGGCCCTTGGCACTCTAATGTCTCTCAGGCCCCTTGTCTGGAAAAGAGGGATATTATAAAAGAGAAGCATAATAAACACCATGTAGGTATTTGTTTACCTGTAAAAATAGGGTGATGATAGAAGGACCCATCACATAGTTTGTGATAATTAAATAAGGCAACTATATAGCAAAAGAGAGAAGTTTGTCTAATACTAGGTTAAAAAGTATTAAAATGCGTTCTTTAGAATTATTTCGTGACTTACTTAACTCTTCCTTGCTTTGTCATAAAGAGATAAGAAAGAACTCTTCACAATATTTTAGTGATTCACATGTTTTACTGTTCTTATTTACCTGACATGAATTGGATTTGCCCCAAAATGAATTAAGCTATCTGGCATTCCTTTAGAATGTAAATGACTTTTGAATAATCATGTTTATTTTGAATATAAAAAGCAAATTGGAAAAAGTTACAATTTTCAATGAATACACACAAAGTTGGCATTCTTCAGAAGTTACCATAGACCAGAGACCTGGATTCGATTCCCAGAGCCTGCCTGTGCCAAAAAAAAAAAAATAAATAAGAAAATAGGAAAGACGCTACCATAGATATTTACATATGCATTTACATTTTAGATAGAAATATTTTTTCTGTGATCATTGTAGAGTCACATGCAGTTTTGGGAAATATCAGAGCTCATATATATACTCTTATCTGGTTTTCCCCAATGATAACATCTTGCAAAACAGTAGGACATTATTGCAGCCAGAATATGGACGTTGATAAAATCTACTGAGCTTGTTTCCGAGTTTTACTTGTACCCCTTGGAGCGTGTGTTTGTATACTTAGTTGTCTGTATTTTGTCACTTGCAGGGTTGTGCACACACTGCCACCGTCCCATTCAGAACAATCCCATCTTCTTTCTCCTATTGCCCTCCTCTAACCGCGCCCACGGCCGCCTCCTCATTTCCCACCCACCCATTTCCCACCCACCGTGGCAACCACAAATGTCATTTCCATTTCTACAACTTGATCATTTCAAGAATGTTATATAAATAGCATCATACTACTATATATAAGTGTTCAGGACTGGCTTTTTTTCACTCAGTATAATTCCCTAGAGATTTTTTCCAAATGTTTTGCATGTATCAATAGTTTATTCCTTGTTATTCCTGAGTGGATTGCATGGTATCAATGTATGATAGTTTAGTCATTCCTCCATTGAAGGATGAATGGCTGGTTTCCCATTTGAGGCTATTACAAACAAAGCTGTTATGAACATTCATATACAAATTTTTATGATTTTTATGTGCACATAAGTTTCCATTTCTCTGGATAAATGCTCACTAGTTCAATTTCTAATTCATATGGAATTTGAATGTTTAGTTTGACAAGAAACTGGCAGAATTTTTCAAGGGTGGCTTTGCAATTATTCATTCTCACTGGCAATGTAAGAGCAATCCAATTTCTCCACCTTTTCACCATTTGGAATTGTCACCATTTTTTTTTTTTTTTACAATTCTGCTAGAAAAATAGTGATACCTTATTATAGGTTTAATTTGCACTTCCCTAATGACTAATGAATTTGAACACCTTCTCATGTGCTTAGTTGTCACCTGAATATCCCCTTCTAGGAAATGTGTAGCGCTGCCCTTGGTTTTCTAATTGGATTACTGGTTTTTTGCTGCTGAGTTGGGAGAGCTTTTATTCTACATACAACAACATACAAGTTGTTCGTTGGATATGTGGTTTGCAAATATTTTCTTCCAGTCTTTGCATTGATCTTCTTTACGTAGTAGTTCATAGCAAAACTTTTTAATTTTAATGGAATTGAATTTATCGTTCTTTCCTTTTATGAATCATGCTTTGGCGTCAAGTCTTAGAATTCTTTGCCTAGCCCTCGTTTCTGAAGAGCCTTCTCCCTGTTGTTCTTTGAAAATAAATGTTGTCCTTATATAAAGATGGAAAAATCAGACAAATATCAGCACATATTTTTAATTAAAAATACTGACATTTCTTCATAGCAATGATGGAAAATATAAAATAAATGAGTCAAACAACTTTAGATAATTTAGATATTGAATCTAAATTTAGCATGTTAAATTTAAAGTTAAATGCTATTATCTGACTATTCCATAGAAACATTAATATAAGCAGAAGAAAATTGCCTCTGTACATCCCAAAACACACCTCAATAATTCCACTTATAGCAATTTATGTATGGAGATAATCAGTCAACCAGGCACATCATCATGCATAAGGATATTGTAGCACTTTATCATAGTGAATAATTGGAATCAATCTGAATGTCCATCAGTACAAGAATAATTAAATAAACATGATTGTACTCCTCCCTTACCCACTCCTGCTTTAAAAGTGCGACCCTCGGGACTGCAGTTACGTGAGCTATTTCTTGAGCAGGCAGGCTCTACCCATGCATGGTAGGTCAAAAGTGCCAGAAATTAATACAACAACCCCCCACCTGCCACCTACTGCCATTCATCCATACACACCAGTAGCCCCCAATCAACGTGTAAACGTGCTGGATTTCTAGCACCCCCATCCAAGGAAAATAACTTTAAGGGTCCTTTTCTATACTTTCCCAGATTTCCCTGGTAGCATCAAGCTCACCACCCACAGTGGTCCCCGATTTGAGAACACATTCTTTATTGACTGCCTTCCCTTTACTTTCTTGCTTCTTCACTTCCCTACCAGATTTTCCTGGGCTCGACTTCCAAATAAAATGCTGCCCAGAAACCCTTGTTTCAAGGACTGCTTCTGAGAAAACAAAACGAAGACAATAGCTTATTTACAGAAAAGAGAACCATGAAACTGTTATCAAAATCAGCCTCTAAACTTGGCATACTAACAAAAGGATGTGCCCATTATATATTGTTTGTTAAAAAATACTAACATAATTATAGGCCGATATATATATGAAAATATGCATTAACCAAACTGTTAATACTCTCCTTCTCTCAAAGGTATGTCTGGAGCTCTCACTTTCTGGGTTAACGTAAAACTATGCCCATTCCATGTGATTAGTTAAAAATTTAGAGCATAATTCTTGGGTGATGCATATGAAAACATATGTTTCCGGAACTGCTAACACTCTTCCTCTCTGGGAGGTATACTTTAGCAACATTTTATTTTCTACTTCATTTCTGGATTGTTTCTTTTTTTTTTTTCTTTTTGGCACTGAACATGTATTACTTCTGTGGTCTGAAAACATAAACCCGGGGAGAGTAAAGGAATGGAATGGCCCCATGCAGGGAAAGATTTTCTCTGAGGTTGCTCTTAGCCATTAGGGGATATTTTGTAGATTTAGATGACTGGAAAATATGGCTTTAGGCCTTCAATGTGGAGACATGCCACAGTGAGGAGAATTCTGTTTGCCTGGTGAGGTCTTAGATGTGCCCCTGGTTAGTGAAAGCGAACAATTATCAAGGGCAAAATATCACTATTGTGGCACATAGACAAAGGAAATTAAGTAAGCTTGTAGAGTCAAAATGTACCTTATTTAGTAAGAAGTATTTATTTCAGAGTTTAGGTTAGAAATATCAATTGAACAAAAGAATAAAAGTTGTTTTCAAGTTAATTAAAATAATATAACACACATTAATTATTAATAATAGTGAATGTGCTTGCATGCCCTGATATATTTGCAAAATTTGTGTTTGAATATAATGTATGTGTTCTTTAAGACTATTTTTCCACTTTTATCTCTTCCCTTCTGTACTAATTATGTGTTTACCTCAATTATAGTCTCTCCACCATGTTATTAGTTCTGCAGAACAGTACACTTCACGGGAACGCAGTCTCCATCACAATGAATGCATTGCTCTTCACCTTTCTGGCCTGGTTAGCTCTGTTGCTTTGGGCATGTGCTAACGGGGGCAGTGCTTAGATCCAGACCCCAGCCCGACTAGCTGTGAATAGAGAGATGAACTCCACTCACATATATTGCTAGACTCAGCCCAACACCCAATCAATGGATATTATTGGTCAGAAATCGGACTGTGACAGATTGCATGGCAAATTGACGATTTTCCCTTTCCCTTTTGGACAAAAACGTCAAACCTCATTTCTACATAGGTCTATTAATACCTGATGCCTCTCCAGTGTTCCTTACTTCTGGAATGGTGCCAACAAGCATTCTTTAAATCTAAGTTAGAGACCTGGGAACCAGCCTCGATGCCTCCCCACACCTCATCCCCTGTATCCAATCCACCATCTTATGTGGTTGATCTTTGCCTCCTGAATATATCTTAAATTTACCGACTTGCTGCCATCTCCAGTCCCGCTACCATAAGACCAAGTTTCCAACAATTCTTCTCAGGATACGGCAGGTGCTTCTCATCACAGAACTCTACATCCAAACGTGCCGCCCTGTCATTTTCCAGACTGCGGCTGATGTGATTATCTCAAAATACAAATATAATTTCAGTCTCTTGCTTAAAGCCCTTTAATAACTTTCCATATCTCTCCAAACAAAGACCAAATGCCTTACAGCAGCACAAAAGTCTGCGTAAGCCGGTTTCTTCTCAACATACCAGTCTCATCTCCCTCGTACCTCTGATAATGCATTAACTTTAGCAGTGCACACCAAATTTAGATGAAGGAATGAGTAAGTATCCTACCACTCTCACTCTTGATCGTGTTGCTTCAGACACAGAGCCTTCCTTCACTTTTTCAAATGCTCCCTCCATACCCAGAGCCGTGATGTTTGCTTTCCAAATGTCTTAGAGGCTCTAAGCCCTCCTTCTTCTTTGCACGGTTCCTTCTAGGTCTCAGCTTATACGCTTGTTCCTCTGGAGAAATCTTTTCTTCACCACTTTGTCCAAATCAGCATCCTTTATTATACTTTCCCTCTCTTTTTGTTCAGAATATTCTCAAAAGTTTAATTGGTATTTCTGTATTTGATTATTGAGTTTCCCTAACTACACTGCAAGCTCTATGAAGCCAAAGGAAACACTTATTTTGCTCACTATTTAGTTTTGATTTTGGTTCAGAGTAGGGTCTGAAATATTTTTTAAACAAAAATCAATGGCTGTGTCTCCCCAGCACTGATCGCTTAGATGCCACGTCCAAAAACTTCCCCAAAGGCTCATTCACTCTGTTCATTCTATTCCTTTGGACAGACAGTGCTTATCACATTTGAATTTTGAAATTACCCACTTACTGTATTTGCCGGTTTCCCTGATTGTTTGGGATAATGTGATTGCATCGCATGCCTCTCACTCATTCCTTCCCCTATCTTTAACTGTAGATATTTGCCAACTGTCTATGTTCATTTTGTCAGTCCCATTCCATCTGCTGCACAAACCTCCTTTCACTGGATGGTGTCCAGATTGACCTCATTCTCCACGCCGGCATTTTTATGTACACTCAAGATTTATGATGAATTGTATGCTATAATCCAAATCAGAAATCAGCTTTCTCTTCATCCCTAAAACCCAACTCTCCTCCTGAATTCACTATCTTGGTTACTTAGGCCACCATTATGCTACCATTTTCCCAGTTAATTCTGATGAATGATGCTCAAAACCCGCAGTCATCTTTTCCTCCGTTTTCTTTGCTTCTCAATTTAATTAGTATTGTCTCCACATTTCTGTCATCTCTAACCTTTTTAAAACTCCATTATGCTGTCTAGACTAGTGTAATAGCCTCCCAACTCATACAATTTACCCTATAGCCCATATTCCCAAATTCTCCACTATAATCCGATCAAATTAGCCTTCCTAAATGAAGCCCCATTCCCATCCAAGAATGTGGCGCCTCAAACAGCTTCACCCTCTGCTCAGGGACCCTCAGTGTCTACCCACTAGATACTGGCTAAGGTGCAAATGCCTAAATGTGCAGCCACAACTTTCCTTAAATGCTTTTAATGTACATTTCTAGATTAATACATATTGTGATGGTACAGGAAACCATACCATTCCTACTCTCTTTAAACTATTTACCTTTCATCTTAATACTCCACTTAACTGGAGTGATTTCTAGCTTATTCTCTTAGAAAAAAGTTCTCTACATTCACGACCAGTGCTACCTTTTTACCTGATAGATACCCTTCTTATGTAAATCCATTACACATTTGGGGACGTTTTTTGTGGAACAGATATTTGCTTCATGTTATAATCATTTGGTCCTTGCTTTCTTTCCTCAATCAGAGATTGTAAGCTCCTTAAGGGCAGACATTATTTCTTATTAATTTTATGATCTCTGCGATGTCAATTTCAGGGATTGGTTTATACTAGGTGCTCAAATAACATCTGTTGAATTAAATAAAATATGTAGGAAACCAAACTAACTCAAATGTGTAAATATAGAGAAAGAACAAATATTCAAGAAGTCACTGAAATTTGTACATGAGAATATATAGAATAAAGAATTTATTGTTCCTGTTGTATCATTTGCTTTATTATAAAATTTAATAATATTATAAATGTTTACAGGATTTCTTCAAAATTCCTAAGAACATATTTTGATGTTCCCATATGTTCTATGAGATAGAACAAATAATATCCTCATTTTGTGGATCAGGAAACTGGAGCACAGAGATATTATAACAAACATACATAAGGTAGCATGGTGGAGAATTTCACAAAGTCAGAATTAAAACCAGGCTCTTGGGCATTTGTTGTCATAACATGCTGTCTCTTAATCCCAATATTATTTGTTTGCAGATATAAAGTGAACTATATTGTTGTCATTTAATGGTTTAAGTTCTGTTTCATCTAAAGGCATAAATAATATATATAGAACATAGGCTTCTGGTATTCTGAAAGATGATAGAAAGACTGCAAAAAGAAGGAAGACCAGTAATTAGAATTTGTCAGTTATTTATAATTGTATGTATAAATATATATATATACACACACATATGCAATTGGTTATGCACATATACACATGTATACATGCATATGTATACCATTTTGTATATTTATGTGTGTGTGTTTATATATATATATATATACACATATAGCATTTGATTGAAAATTCTAGGCTCATAATTATTTCTCCCAACCTTATGATTTGTGAGTAGAGTTTTAGTGACTGTTGTTCAGAAGCCATACCCATGTCTTGACAAGGATTCATGAATCCCTATATTATGAAGCAGCACAAAGGAGACAAAATTGGGAAAGATTTATATTCACAATAAAATTTGCTCATGTTCGTCTTTGTTTGAAATTATTTTATTAGGATAAAATATGATTCATAGCCAGCTTAGTTTGAAATTATTTTTTCCGGGTAAAATATGGTGCCTATCACGGCAACCACCTCGTTTCTTAATGTTACTTGTATCACAACTATCTGCACATGAATAAGCCAAATTCAAATCTTTTGTGACATTTTGCAACGTGGGCCCACAGTTGCATTGGAAGTTGTACAGGAAAGACACGGTCTTTAAACTTCAATAGCCTTCTTCATTCATCCTTAACAATGAATACAAGCTGAAGAGAACAGGAAATGTCATGGTGGCTACCTGAAATGTCCTGACACCAAAAAATACATCAAATACTTTTTTTCTCACACACTCACACTGAGAGCTGGTGTGACTTTGGAGTTTAAGTGAACATTCACAGATGTTGCTAAAGAAATCGTTTGACTCAGGTGGAACAAAATTTATTTTTGTAGCTTTCCCCAATAAAGATTTTATTAAGAAATATTACGGCTATTTCCACTTGGCTCTAAATATCAAAAAGAATTTCTAGAAGTCAATTCTGAATAGAAACTGCACAGAGACAAATTTCATAAAAGTACAATTTAAACTAGGCAAAAAAGTAAGGGTATTAATGTTTGTGCTTACAGTGAGAAGACTAAGGAAAATGGCATGCCTGTTCACAATATTTCCTATTATTTCTCATTCTATCATTTTAAAGAACTTATTTTCTACTTCAAGAATAAAATTAGAAAATAACAATTTTCTAGATGTGTAGGATAACTGCACCACCCTAGATGAAATGTAATTCTTTCTGTAAGAAAGAAAGAATCTCTGTTCTGAGAAATGTTTACTGACAAGTAGAATATTTTAGTCTTTTAGGAAAAGACATATAATAATACAATTTGGTATGTTGGGTTTTTTGAGATAATTTAAATATTTAGATTCCTTTTCTTTTCTTCTTCTTTTTTTTTTTTTTGGTTTAATTGTGGGTTGGTTGGGTCTTCATTGTTGAAGGAAACACAGATGGGATGGCTTTATTAGCTAAAGTGCTGGCCTCAGAGCTCAGTCATGCTGGCTTTGAAATTGCTCTGCTTTCCTTCCACTTCGGATTCATCCCTTCAAGTATGCATTCATCCAAGGATCTAAACAATGCACTGATATAAACCAGGCATGGTGTTAAGAACTAGAAATGCCAAGTGCTGCCCATTCTGAAGTTAATATCAATTTAAGTGTGATCTTACTTTTCACATTTAAGGTAATCAGCCTCAATCTTCTGGGTGGACAACAGACACAGAATAAATCTTGATTAAAAGATTTATTGGCAGGATTGTAGGAGCTCGATTCAATTTTATTTATTTATTTTTGCATGGGCAGGCACTGGGAATCAAACCCGGGTCTCCAGCGTGGCAGGCGAGAACTCTGCCACTGAGCCACCGTCACCCGCCTGGAGTTTGATTCAATTTTCAATAAATGTTTGTTTAAATATACACCAGCCTCCCAATATTTCTGCATGTGGATTCCACTCTTGTTTTAGCATTGTAAACTTACAAGGATGGATTTGAGAAACAACATAACACTGTTTGCCCAGCCCATTCTTGAAAAGACTGAGCTCCTCGACCCAGCATCCTTTCAGTGTAGAGCTTCCATAGTGAGCAAAATGCAGCGATCACAATTTTGAGGGAGCCAGCAGCTTTCAAGAAAGGGTGTTGTGAGGCTTTCTGAAAGTCATTTGTTCAAAAGGCCCTCTCTTCTCTCATTCCTGTATTTTGTAAATGTAAAATACATTGTAAAGTAAATGTATTAAAAATTCTGAGGTTATTAGTACTGAACCGAAACTTAAATTTGGTTAAAAAAAAAAGAAAGAAATATACCTACCAGGAAGTTAATGAAAAGCAATTCTGTGAAGACAACTGAAAAAGAAGCTGTATTTAAAGACTCTTTGGTTAAATTTGTTCATTTCTAAAGAAGCTATTACCAGCCAGACTTTCCTTATCTTTAAATAAAGCAATACTTTATCTGATTAGTTGTTGCAAGCAAACCTTCCACGTTTGAGTTACAAGTAAAAGGAAGAACAACTGAGATAGTAAAGCACTGGATTTAGAAAATAACCCATGTTTTATTTTTACTATATTCTATCCCTAAATTGTAGAAATTGCTATCAAGGTTCAATAATTTTGTGAAGTAACAGCTTTCACAGTGGCTTTATAGTGAAAGTTGTTTCATCTTTGTTTAACAAATTGCTAAAGTGCAATGGAATGTTTCTATTTATAAATAGTGTGAGGGGCTTCATTAAAGTGATAAGCATGCATTCATCAATCCATCCCTTCATGCAATAACAACAAGCATATGACTTCTATTAGCCAAGTATAGTTCTATGTACTGGGAATTAAACTGCAAACAGAGGGGCACCTGCCCTGAAGGAGCTTATATTCTGGTGTGGGCTGGTGGGGGGGAGGTAAAAAGAGAACAACTACAAAATAATGATATATTACGCAGGACCAGGGCTATGGAGAAAACAATCATAAAGCAGGGATGGGAGATAAAAAGTTTGGCACTGCAGGATGTGAGATTATTTGTTCTTATGTAGGTTTCGAGAGTAAATCCTTTAGAAAATAAATCGGTAACGGGTCATGATAAAAAAATAAGGTGAGGAAAGAATCCATTTTCTCTCAAACCACCAAACAATGAAAGTTGCCTGAATATTCATCTCTTCTCTTTTTCGCCTGACAGGAGCAGAATAATTGAAAACCAAGAATTGCATGTCTAGAACTGAATAGAAACCAAATAGTTCTCAAATGATGAAAGAAATCTAAGATTAATTATTTTTGGGGGGGTTGCATTGTCCAGGAATCGACCGGGTCTCCCGCATGGAAAGCCAGCATTCCACCACTCATCCAAGCATGCACCCCTAGGATTGATTTTAATGAATAGAATTTAAAATATAAAATCTTCATATTTGAGGGCGGACCACGGTGGCTCAGCAGGTAAGAATGCTTGCCTGCCATGCCCGAGGACCCGGGCTCGATTCCCAGTGGCTGCCCATGTTAAAAAAAAAAAAAAAAATCTTCATATTTGAAATGTTGAAATTCATACAATGCATGTCCATTATTATACAGGTTCACCTGATGTGTGTCTCATTTTATTTTAGAAGATGTATAAAAGGGGCCATTTTCAGATAAGCTCTGGCTTTTTTTGGCTATAGAAACTTCAGATAAATATTTAAGGCTATTTGAAACTTCAGATATGTCAGATATCCTTAGAAAGAAGAAAATCAGCAAGACAAATATCAAATTACTGCCTTCTTATGATATGTGGCTTAAACATTACATTTAAGGTCTATATGAATGTTTGAATTGTGATAATTCTACATTAGTTACTTGAAATATAGCTCAACTCGTCGTGTTCACCACATATTGTTTACCAAATCAAAGCTGAGTGGTCTAATGATTTTAAGCCATCCTATAATAAACAGAACACATATCAGAATTTTGCACAGGGTGGAAATGAAATACATATTTAAGTATTTTTATTGATCCTTGAGTATTAAATATATGAGATTTATGAGTTTATTATAGATGATTATTTTTACGGTCTTTATGTAGATGTATAAAACCATGTCATTTAGGGCAATACTTTTCACAGAGAGTAATTTAACGTTTTTTTAAAATAAATAATAATATTTAAGAAACACCTTACAGATAGGTAATGAATACTTCACATACTTTGCCTTATTTGATATGCAAAATAGCACTGTGAATTAAATATTATTATGTTGCCCAATTTATAGCAAAGCTGATTGAGTATGGTCAGCCTGCCTGGGCATGAATCGCAGCTCCGCTACTTACAAGCTGTCGGACGCTATCTACTTTCTATATGCCTCAGTTTCCCCATCTGTAAAATGAGAATAATAGTACTGTTTTGTAAACAAACACGAGAATTAAATGATTTAAAGTGTGTTAAGGTTCAGAGCAGTATAAGCCCATGTTAAAGTCTCGGCCCATATTAGCTGCTGTGGTGGTGGGGTGGAGGACATTATAGGTGAGGGTTTGATATCACAGGTGAGGGCTTGATATCACAGGTGAGGATTTAATATATAGGTGAGGCCTTGATATCACAGGTGAGGGCTTGATATCACAGGTGAGGAATTGATATCACAGGTGAGGGCTTGATATCACAGGTGAGGATTTAATATATAGGTGAGGACTTGATATCATAAGTTCAGGACTCGAAGCTTAAAGATGCTCCATAAGGTGCCACTTGAAAGCAATGGCTCCGAGACCCAAATTCTGGTCCTGAATCTTTCCAAGATGCCACATGACCTCTCAGATCTTGGAGGATTCAAGAGTTAGGTTTCCACAAATTCAGAAAGAAAATCCATAGGTGTGGGCATGTCATCAGAAAACTTTATAACTTAAGATTCTATTTCAAAATTTTCTCATTTCTTTATTCTAATATTTTGAAATGACTGAGACTTCATAGATTTTGAAAGAATTTTTTCAAAATGTGCTTTTAATTACACAATTTTACAGATACCTTTAAGAGAATGGATTCATGGATGTAATATTTTGGTAGACAAAAATAGAAATTAAAGGAAGCATGGTGCAAATCAATTGTATGCACTTTCTCCATGTACATAAAATTTGAAATGAATGCTGAGCCTTAGAACTGGCTAATCTTAGTATAATGTACATTTTCCTTTGCTCATTTCCAAATGATTTCGTTTGGCACTAGTCTGTCCTGGGGAGGGTACACAGAGGAAATGTTAGGAAGAACTCATCATTACTCACAATGCATTCTAGCTTTCACTGTGACGGGAGGAAAGGAACAGAGGAGCACCATGCAAATCTGTTTCCACTTTTCCATCCTTCTCATCCTCAGATTTACAAGTTGACAAAGTCAGAGGGAACTGCTTTATGCGTCTTTCTGATCACTATAATTGCCTTTGATTTTCCTGGGTTTGTGATTCACAAACGTATATAAAATACAACGTCTGAAAAGACGGTGTCTAAATGTATAGGGCCCAGTCTCAGAAGGTAGGTGAACATCTGAGATATTCATGTTTCTTGCTGTATCTCTTTCCTCAAGTGATAAATAAAAAGGGATCTGTCTGGGAAAATCAGTGAGGCTGCTTGCCGCATGTTCTGGAATGTATTTCCTTGGTAACAAAGGGATTCAAACTGCTTCGTTCTAAATGTGTGGTTTCAACTGTCTCTGACTCCCTTTCAGATTTTTTCTATATCAGAAGAAATAGTGTTATATTAAAACTTGGAGTGTGAACTGTGATAAAAGGCCCTCACTTGAACATAATTCCTATCATCTTCAGAGTTAAATGAGATCTGGTTACGAATTTAGTCCAACCAGTATTTTTCCACCTTCTCTGGATGTGAGGAAGAAGGGTCATTATTTTAACACTATTTGACTTCTAAATATACATCCTTTACCTTTCTCTTTAAGTTTTTCTCCAGTCTATGTCTCCAGTTAAAACATTCAAAATTCTGCATAGATTTCATCTACCATTTTTGTTTTCCTCATTATCTCCCTAGAATCTAATGTTTTTCCTTCTTCTCATCCCATTTGCCTTACCAATTTTTGCAGTCTCTTGACTGTATATTTTTGTTTATGACAATTCTCCTTTCCTAGATATCTTCTTTCTGCGCAAAACGGGTCTCATGCAAACTCACACTTTTGCATCTGTATTTTTCTCAAATATTAATTGTTCTGAGAAGCTAACCCATGCCCATTCCAATCCCATTTTAAGTCAGGTTCACTGGGGAATGCATATTCTTTCCTCTCATACCATAGTTTGTATTAATTTATCATGTTCTAATTCAATGCTGCTTTTATATTGTTTTGAAGCTTGACAAATTCTGGGCATTCTCTGGCTTACAACAGTGAAAAAACAAAGTCCTAAAACTGTACCAATTTTCTGAGATGGGTGGCCACTGGCAGGGAGTTGAAATTCAAGCTAGCAACTCAATCAACATTTAGTTACCCTTTAAGTATCTCTTCACATGTCACCCTCTTCCATGATGCATCTCCTCAGCTGAGCTATTTGGTTCTTCCTCAGTGACCCCAAAATATCTTGTACATTTTTCTATTAATCCACCCAACCCCCCAAATTGTTTTATAAGAATCTCAACATCTGGTCCCCTCTCAATTGTGGACTCCTAAACAAATTTGCACTAATAACTTAAACAGTGTTAGACACAAAGTGATTGCCAGTTGATTGTTGTTGAGTTTAGTTCTGTTGAGGCACAAAGATCCAGTTGGCAAGAATGCTAACTTGGTACCAAGGCCACAAATCCTGAGCGAGTGTTCCATGAATACTTCTGCCAACATGAGATGGGATGGGATGAGTCGGGAGCTGCTTGTCTTCCATTGTGTGGAAAGGAACACTACAAAGAAGATTTTCTAAAAGATATGAAAAAAAAAGCTATAAAATTGAGGGAAAATATTCAGAGTAAAGTAAAAGAAGTATTACAGAGTATCCCAGAGAATAGCAGACATGTGGAGAGCTGCTGAGTCAAACAGATGACAGAGCCCTGTTAATTTCTGCTTCTGAGCTATCCTGGAATCACAGCCAGTGCTCAGGAGAACTGGCTTTGGGCATCTCTGTTCTCATCAGTTCTCTGTCGCCCTTATTCCAGCACATAGTCTTACAATAAACCATCATTTAATTGAGGTAGCTGGAGAAAATTTCCAGTCTTTTCTTTCTTCCTAACTTAGAAATATCCTTGTTTATTTAATCATTTATTTGAAAATAATGCAATATGCTGTGTTCGTCTGTTTTAGTTTGCTAATACTGCTAGAATGCAACACACCACAGATGGATAAGCTTTTAAAAAGGGGGTTTATTTAGTTAAACATTTGTAGTTCTTCAGAGGAAAGGTAGCTAACTTTCATCTGAGGTTCTCTCTTACATGGAAAGGCACAAGGTGATGTCTGCTGGCCTTCTCTCCTGGCTTCTGGGTTTCCAACTGCCTTTCCTGGGGTGATTCCTTCTGCATCTCCAAATGTCTGGGCTAAGCTGTGAGTGCTGAGATGAGGGAATCTCAGCTGCTTGGGCTGTGCTGTGCTGAGCTCCCTTCTGACCTCTCTCTTTTAAGCTTCCAGCTAGTTAAACTAAACCTCACTCATTGTGGAAGGCACGTCCCCTAGTCAACCACCATAGATGAATTTCACATAATGATGATTTAAGTCCACAGAAACATGACATTGGAGCATCATCACCTGGCCAAGTTGACACCTGAACTTAATTACCAGTCTGTGAAGAGCTGGGCAACACACAGATATATTTCTAAGATCTTCACGTTAAGACATAACCCTAATTGTATTCTGTGCTCAAAAAATAATACTTGGTGTTGTAGAGACTGTTGATTAACAAGTTCATTTTGACTGAAAAATGAGAGACTTGATTTATCATTTTTATATCCCCTTTCCCCAAATATGACTTGAGATAACCAAATGAAGTGTAATGAACTGCAAAATCAATCTGAACTAGTCCTGAAATTAGAAAACAAAAGTATTTAGTGCAGATTATTTTCACTTGATGCATTATAAGCCTGAGGGCAGAAGTCATGTGTTATTTATTGTTGATTTCCTCAA